>APFE031378089.1:72480-102040 GCA_000404065.3 Pinus taeda
TATGAAAACTGATATAGACACTGCCTTCTTAGGAAAATATGAGATCTTTGCATTTGTCAAAGCTGAGCATATTTGGACCTTTGATATCCAATCATGAAATATGAAACCTATTGGTATAGGTATCCAACAGGTGGCCTGGGTTATGAGAGCGACTTGAGTGAGGGAGTTTTGAGGAGGTGAAATGCATGAATGCATGGGAATGATGTCTTATTTCATCTTATGGTGATTCGGGGTGAGGTGGTGTGCTGGCAGCAAAGGCACATTTCCATTTCTAGATTGTTGGTCCCCATACCACCTCATAGTTTCCCGCTTCTTGTAATCAGCTCCCGCCTCGTAGATCTGTAGTTTAACCACTTTTTTTCCTACTCCTTCTCTGTCTTTGAGTTGACTACAACCACGTGTGAGAGGACACCCGATTATGCATGTGTTGACTAAACGAAGGTGGCCAAGTTAACTGGCCACCTTTTCACTTATAACCAACTATCTCATAACCCTTACAATTTTTTACTACATGATGCATATGAGAGAGCGAGTATGATACTTACTTGTGGTTTCAATGCTATGCTGCAGTTGTCGAAGACCAAAGATGTTGTTGTATATATTTGTTCCATGCCATTCTTCTTCCTCCTCTTGTTTTCTGTTAATGGATTCTCTCTTTTTGCAAATATTTATGGTTGACGATCTGATGCTGCTACTTTGGAGCTCCTGGATCATCATGGTGAAGACTTGTTGCTGGTGTGATTGGTATTTTGTGGGATAGGCTGCTACAGGATGTCCTGTAGCTACTTCTGCCTCAGAATTCTCTAATCATTTTTCTTTTTGGGGCTGTGAGGATGGTGACATGGATGGAAAGAAGGAGTGGGAGTGTGGAGAGCAAAGGTTACTCAAGCAATGCTCTTTACTCCTCTTTGTTTCCCTTTTTTTCTTTGAATACTAGAAAAAACTGTTCAAACGGATATTTTTTCTTTTGAATGGTGAGTGCAGGGATGATGATGGTGGATGAGGTGAGGTGCTAGATCATGAAGAGGGTGAATTTTGGGGACCTAACAAGTCCATCATTTCCCTTCAAATTGTTTCCTGTAGGATTTCTAGGTCACTTTAATTCCAACATGATCATCCTATAGGTTTTCAGGGGATCATGTAGGAATATAGGGGATCCTATAGAAAACAAAGTCTTTGTATAAATCGAAATAATGGAGTGGAAAAATGACAAAAATGATGGAGGGATGCATGGTGAGTGAAAAAATGACTATGTGAGTGGCAGGGGTTTCCTTGGAATCCTCTTTTTCTCCTTAATTGTCCTTTTCGCCCACCTTCAAATGGAAATTTCATGATAATATCTATCTATCTATGTATCTATCTATCTATCTATATATATATATATATATATATTATATATATATATATATATATATATATATATATATATATATATAATATTATATATATAATATATATATATATATATATATATATATATATATATATATATATATATATATATAGATATATATATAATATATATATATTATATTATATATATATTATATATATATACATATACATATTTGAAGAACAACTAGAATGCCTCAGAGAGCTTTTCACCCTAGCTATTTCCCTGAGTGCCTCAAGAAAGGTTTTCATCCATGGATCTTCTTATTCTCTTTTTCTTTTCTTTTTTTCTCTCTTTTTTTTTGTCATCACTCGACCGCCTCAACAGGTTTTCAACCCAAATATGGGACTCAGGTGCCTCATGGAGGTTTTCACCTGAGTCTTTATTCTTTTTTCTTTTTTCTCAGTGACTTGATGAGGGAGGAGCTAGAACTTTCTCCACTATTATCATTGTTTTATTGATATCATCAACGAATTTTTTTTTTTGATAAAGGTCTCTTATACATTTTCAATTGGTGTCCATTAACAAGCAAAGGAATGGCTTCTTCATCTATGGTTCTAATTTTCACTGAACCATTATCATGGGCATCTTTCCACAACATAAGGTCTGAGCCATCTTGTCCTTAACTTTTCCTTGAAGTCTTTATACCTAGAATCATATAACGATGCCCAATCACCTTCCTAAAATTGCTTCTCCTTAATATTTTTTATCATGCCAGATCTTCCTCTAAAGTTGAACTACCTATGTATGTAGGAGGGACTACATTATGAATTCATCCAAACCATTCAATTGGAACAATATCTCCTTTTGTGCACTGATGAGATCCAAATATAGTTGGACTGCCATCCTTAATGTGTTATATTCAAATTCAATGAATAGCAAGGCATTTTCCCCATAGAATAGCTCATAGGGTGTGAATCCAGTGGTGATATTCCATGTGGTATTATAGGCCCAAGTGGTCTCAACTAGACTTTATGCCCAATCCTTCCTTCTGCTACTCACCACCTCAGTTAAGATGCTCTCCAGTGCTCTGTTGGTCACCTCCATTTGCCATCTAGCTTATGGATGATAGGGAGTGGAGGTCCTATGCTTGATATTGTGATGGCTGATCAGGTCTTCAATCATGTTGGAGGTAACCTGGTTGCCTTGGTCTATGACCAGCTCTCTAGGGTACCCAAATTTGTAGAATACATTCTCCCTTAAGAACTCGACCACCTTCTCTTCTGTTGCTACCTTAATTGCCTTGGTTTTAGCCCACTTAGTCAAATAATCAGTGCACACAATAATACATTGTTTTTTCTTTGAAGGAGGGTCAATAAGCCCAATGAAGTCAATTCCCCTCTTGTCAAATGGCTCAAAAGTCACTTGAGGATGTAAAGGCATTTCATCTCTTGGAGTAGGCCTTCCCATCCTCTGGCACTGACACACTGACTAGAATATTTTTTCATATCCTGATGAAGAGTGGGCCAATAATAGCCTACTTGTAAGACTTTGAATGTTGTCCACTTTGCTACAAAGTGACATCCACAAGGCCCATCATGACAAGTCAGAAGGATGTCAAAGAGTGGGCCAAGTTTGAAAATATTTTCCCCAATCCAAGTGAAGGGGGCGCTTTTCCTGACTATATTACTCTTTTCTTTGGAGGACAAGTTTGGTGGGAACTGTGTTGATACCAAATAGTTTTCTATATTAGAAAATCATGGAGAGAGAACTAAAATAGCAAATAAGTGCTCATATAGTAACTGGTCATCCACCATTCCTTCTTCACCTGCAAGCAAATTTACCCTAGATAAAAAGTATGCAACAACATTTTCCTTGCCAAGCTTGTCAACAATGGTTAGATCAAACTATTGTAATAAAAGTAACCATCTTATCATTCGAGCATTCACATCTAGTTTGTTCATTAAATATTTGACTGCAACATCATCAGTATGCACAAATGTTCGATATCCTATAATGTAATGCCCAAATTTGTTTAATGAATGCACAACAGCCAGGAGTTCCTTTTTGGTCATTGTATAATTTAATTCAGCCTTTGATAAGTTATAGCTGATAAAATAGATAACATAAGGTAGTTTTTCATCTATCTAACATAGGGCTACTCCTGTGGCTTTGTGTGAGGCATCGGCATGAATATAAACGAGGAGGGCCTAGTTTCGGCCTCGGAGAATTGGTGCAGTGGTTAACTTATGCTTTAGGATTTCTAAGGACTCTTGACAACTTTTTGACCATATAAACTTAGAATCTTTGGCCAACAAACCAAATAAAGGAGAGGCCAACTTGATGAAGTCCTTTATGAACCTTTGGTAGTATCCAGCTAACCCTAGGAAACTTTTGACATCTCTCTGATTTTGGGGAGGCGTGACCCTTTGGATGATAGCTATTTTGTTTGGGTCCACCTGCAGTCCTTGCTGAGATATTTAATGACCTAGCATGGTCCCTACAGTCATTATGAATTCACATTTTTCAGGACTGAGAGACATGTTTAGTTCAATGCATTTGTTCAATAATTTTCCTAGGTTAGACAGGGCTTCTTGAAAATCACAACCATAAGGTGTAAAATCATCCATATAAATCTCCACCTCATCATGGACTAATTCGGTGAAAATAATCAAGGCTACTCTCTGAAAAGTGGCAGGAGCATTGCATAGGCCAAAATGAAGAACCCTATAGGAAAAAATACCCCAAGGAGAGGTGAATGTGGTCTTATCATGGTCTTTTGGGCAGATTTGGATTTGGTTGTACCCACTGAATCCATCTAGGAAAGAGAAAAACCTTTTCCCTACCAAGGCATCTAGCACTCGGTCAATGAAGGGTAGAGGAAAATGATCCTTCTTTGTGGCTTTTTTCAACTCCCTGTAATCGACACAAATCCTCCACTTACCATTTTTCTTGGGAACTAACACCAAAGGAGAGACCCACTCACTGTCGGAGATAGGGTAAATGAATCCTTCATCTAGCAATTTTTGTAGTTCTTCTTTGACTATATATTTAAGAGCTGGATTCATCCTCCTTTGTGGTTACCAGACCATCTTGCAACCTTCTTGGATGTATATGTGGTGAGTACATACTGAGGGGTGTACTCCCTTCATTTCCTTGTAACTCCAAGCAAAGGCTTCTAGATTTTCCTTTAACATGTTGCATAGCTTCTCCTCTTCGAGAGCAGAAAGAGATGGATTGATTTTCAAGGTTCTCTTTGGGCTGAATTCTATGGTTTTGACATGGAGTGGGTTGTAATCAGCCAAGCATAAGTCAATTGGATGATTGTTCTGGGTTTCCTTTACTACTTCTTCTAAAGGTAATGAACCGGTAGTTGGACTTTGGAGCAAGTGTTCAATCAAGTCATCCTCATATTGATGTCCCCCTCCCATGGTTGCTTCCAAATCATAAAGTTGGGAGGAATAAACTTCATATTCTTCCTCCTCCTCCAAACATAAAGGTAAATCATGCCCTAGATAAGGTTGAGCAGGAGGGTATAGGACTAACTTCTTGGACATATGCCCATTCTTTATGGTCATATTCCTATCTTTGCAGCAAATGTAAGCATCGACAATGGCAAACCATGGCCTCCCAAGGATAAGAGGATAACCAGTGAGCTTAACCTTAGGCTGGAGAACTAGGAAATCTGCAGGGTACTCCCAGGAGTCAATGGATACCATCACATGCTCCACAATTCCCTCGGGGATTACTATGGAACGGTCTACATGTTGCAGAATGGTTGTGGTATTCCTCAATGACCCTTGGAGGTTGAGCTTGAGCATGGCGTCCTTAGTCATCACATTAATGGTAGCCCCAAGATCGATCAGAGTGTGTGGGACAATGGTGCCATTGATGTGCACATCTACTACAGGGCTTCCAGGGTCCAAATATTTTGGACAAATTACCTGCCCCAGCATTAAGTTGGACAGCTTCCTAATTACATTAATGGTAGGGGCATCCATTTTTCATCTCCCTAGATGCTTGAAGAATTTCTCCTTAATCAACTTAATGTAAATGGGAACATCTTTTATTGCCTAGAGAAGGGGGATCTTTACACATAGATTTTTCAATTCTCCTAGAAGTTCATTCTCTTCTGAGGTAGGCTGGAGTGGTTGGGCTAATATCTCAGGAAAGGGTGGATTTACTTTAAGGTTTCTTTCCTCTCTTTCTTCCTCAACATCCCTAGGTGGAGGGGGAGGTTGGTTATTTGGGAGAACTCTCCCATATCTCAGGTTAATATCCTGGATTTCCATAGCATAAGCTAGATATGATGTCTCTCCATTGTATACTTGTTGAGCTTGCCTATTGTTCGGGTTTGGATTTGTCTGGGAAGGCATCTGGGGTTGCTTGGGTGGAGTAGAGTGTAGGAGCTGTGGTTGGGCAAGTGGTAGAGGAAATAGAGCTGGAGCATTGTTGTATTAGGGCCTCCACCCTTGGGGTGGTGTATTCCACTGAGGTTGTGGATCAGCATAAGGTTGAAATGAAATTAGCTCGCTGGGAATGATACTAAGATGCATAGGACCAAGGAGGGGGTGTAGACCAGGAAGGATAAGCAGGGGGTCCCTAAGAAGGTATAGTTGTGGTTTGGTTGGGGTTGTAATATGCATGGGATGACCCTTGCATGCCCTGCTGGTATGGTCTAGGCCCATGAGGTCTCCTTTGGTTAATGTAGCAAAGCTTCTCAGTGACCCCTTCAGCTCCCTGATATACAACTTTGAGTCCGAGTAAAGAACAACACTTGTCTGTGGAGTGGTTTTCTTAACAGGCCGAGCAAATTTCAATAGAGTTCAATGGACATTCATTCCTAGGATTCCTCCTGGTGCATCTAGGACAAAAGATGGCCAAGGCTCTCTTTGCTTCCTCCTGCTTCATTTTAATGTTCATGGTGTCCATTTGCAAGGCAAGGGTTTGCAGCATCTCACTTTTGAAATCTTCCAACATGTTTCCAATTTCACCCTTGATGGATGATTTGGAAGATGATGTACTGGCTATAGGTTGACTACCCCTACCCTTTTTCCCAGTTGCCCTAGAATGGTTTCTAGAGATAGTCTTGATATCCTCATAGGATAACTGGTAGATATCTCCTCCTACTAACAAATGTAAGGTATCCATAAGATCTTCTCTTACTCCCCTAAGTAGGACCAGCTTTAGTGACTCAGGGTCAAGTGTGCACCTAACCCTTTTATAACTGAGTTGGAATCTTTCTTTATAGTCTTCTAAGGATTCATCGTGTCCTATGGTCATCTTGAAATTTTCTTTTGTAGTATCCTTTGACCGATAGTAGTCCCGATATTTGTTGTTAAAGGCTTGCTGCACCTAAGCCCAAGTTGTGATGTTATCTCTAGGAAAACCCATGAACCAGTGCAATGATGCATCCTTGATGGTAGATGGAAATAGTTTTAATTTTTGCTTATCATCTGTATAATCATAGGTTCGACATTTAAAAGAAAACTCAAATGAGAAAGTGTCGGGGTCCTCTATGGTCAGGCCATGGAAATGAGGTAGGGCAAAGGGGCTTATATTTTTCATCATGGTGTCCCCATTGGTTTCCTGATGGGTAAGGAACCCTCAACTCTCTCTCTATTCCCTCTGTCATTTCGATTTTCAGGCATCGGTTCAGTAGGAATGGGTTCCTCTTCTTCTTTTTCCCTTATAGGTTCTTCAAATATGCCAGGTTGATCACCTAAGGGTTCCTCCAGTTCACAACCACTGAAGAAGAGAGAATGTTGGATGTTGGGCATAGCAGGGTTATTTGGCAAAAAATTCCCTAAGTTGTCCCTATTCCTACGAGGCACGAAAGGAAGTATTTTTGGGTTGGTTTTGTATTCTCTTTCAAACTTGGAAAGTACTTGCAGAATTGAAATTGTTGATTGAATGAAAATTATTGACAGAATGAAAAAGCTACTTGTTGAATTGAAATCCTACCTACATAATGGAAAGGAAAGCAAATAATGCAAAATGAAAAAAAGAAACAACTAGATTACTTTTGCAGAAATAAACTAATGGAGGAATGTTGAAGACAAGAAGTAGAAGAAAAAAAAGTAGTAATCGCATTCCACTTAGACACCTCCCCAACAATGGCTCCAAAAAGTGATGAGCACCAGTATTGTAGTAAGGATTTTGCAACTACTGGGCTATCATCTCTACTTATCAACTCGGGGTTCATACAAACTTGGCGGTGACAATTTTATATGCACAAGTAAAGCTGATGGGTCTACCTGTTGTCACTGTTCAACTAGCGAGAGACCACTGGGGTTCCAAGCTAGACTTCTATAGAGTTGGAAGAAGCTTGATGCTTTGATGGAAGAAGGGAAAATCTACTCTAAGAGATTTACTCTACTGCAATAATGGAAAAAGGCAACATGTATTGCTAAACCACACCATACCCTAATTAACCATTTAAGAAGCTATGCTAAGCAAAATTTCTAAATCAACAATAAACAAATGCTACTATCTAAGCTCCAGAAGTAAAAAGCATCAAACCATACTAATGTGCAAGCAAATAAACTAAACTAAATCTGTTTTCACTTTTTTAGTTTTTTAGGCAAAATCAAGTATGCAAACTAATTGTTCTTGTGGATGTGACAAGTGGATCGAAGGTGTTTGAGGATGGATAAAAGGTTTATGAAGTGGTTGGATGGTGTGGAGGGGTCCTAGGATGATTTTTGTGTCTTCCTAGAGGTTTCCCATAAATTCGGCCCCAAAACAAGTTGTTTCAGGAAAACCTACACGATGTACTAGAAACCTAAGGGATGATCCTGTAGGAATTACAGAAAACCTACAGGACATAACCGAGATCTAATTGTGAGGTGTTGGAGGTGTTGGGAAGCTTAGGAAAGGTGTGTGATTGGTGGAATGGAGTGTTAGAAGGTCTAGGAGCACTCAGGAGTCAATATCCAAGATAAGAGATGGTTAGATTCGCTCAATGTCTTTAGGAGAATTTCAATGAAAACTAATGAAACACTAGTGAGGGTGATGGTGAAACAAGGGATGGCTAAGGTGGATGAAGTTGAAGGTGGCTGCTAGTTATGAAGTCTTAGTCTCCTCTTGAAGTACTTTCTTTGCATAAAACATGTGTGTCTTCCAAAAATAACTATGCAACAAGATACATTTTCATAAACTAGAAAAGCATGAACCAACTTCCTATGTTATGCATGAAGAGAGTTGATGAAGGGAATGAAATCATGAGTGAGATATTATTGCATAAATGGATATGGAAAAACATGACGATGAAATCTACCTTGCAACATTAACCAACTGCTGAATTAATGACAACAAACTCCAAAGCTCATAAAAGAAATAGAAATCTGTGTTTTTAGGGTTGTTGAAGGGTCCCTTCCTAAATTCATGGTCCCAAAGGGAGGAAGTGAGGCTAAGACACCTACTAACAACCTTGTGGTGATCCTTTTTCTCCTTCCTAACCTTCTACTTGAAAGAAGGCACAAATCGAAGCAAAATATCACACAACCAATCTAATCTACACTTCTTGTAATGGAAATGCATCTACTAAGCAAATTAACAATTACGCTATGAATCTACACTAAGCATACATGTACAATAAAGAGGAATCTTGGCTGCTAAGGTTGGGCCCTAACACAAGAGCTTCATCCCTCTGAGTTAATTCAGTGCTGGCTCAAAACAAAACTCATTCTTATTACCAAAACAACAGATTACATCAAAAGAACTATCACAAGTCTTGCAGCTCGAAAATAGAGTAGAGTTTTACAATGAAAATCCAAATCCTACTGAGGTCCTAGGCATATCTATTTATACATATGAATTCTCCAACGACTTCCTTAAAATTAGGGAGGCTTGGCTCCCAAACTTAGTATAAACTGGCGCTTTGTCTTTCACTTGCTCAGTTGCCTTCTAGTCCTCATGATTTGGCTGTTTGCACTCCGAGATGATGGAGGAATATTCGAGTGGAGTGGTAGTAAATGAGGAGGATTTACCTCCTCTAATCCCTCTCCCTTGTCCCATTTGACTTTTTACCCTTGTCTTTGCCAAAATTCCTTGATTTTCTCCTTTAATCCTACATTAAATGTGCATTAGACCACAAAGAAAAATATCCAACTCTAACTCATCTCATAAACAAAATATAATCAAAGGTATGCAATAAGTTATGAGAATAGTTGGTTTGAATAAGCTAGGAGGTGAATTAAGGCCGATATAATTACCCAATGATGAGGCTCATCACAAGTCCCAATCTTCAAGCTTTAGATGGGCGATGCATGCCACGCGTGGTCCTTTAAACATGATATTCTCTGGTAGCAGAGGTGTATTAAGAAGAAATTTTCCCTCATTTGGGTCCTTCGGGACCTTCACCTTGTCCCAATAATGAGGGATGTATTATGGAAGCTTTGAGATAGGGTCTACTCCCTCAATTTCAATTTCCTCTACGCCCATACCAATTTATTTTGCACCCTCGTCAGATTATAGGTTTACCACCTTGCCTTTCTCCTGCTGTTGCACTCAAAATTGTCATCTTTACATTCTGTAATCTGTGTGAGTCCATTACCACTCATAATTTACTCCTTTGCAAGTCTTAAGCCTTAGTTCCTCATATCAAGCCTTGAAAATAAGAGAAAGCCCTCAAAAGTCTCTAAAACTCTGGTTCCGCACTTTCTCTTTGCATTACGTGCGGTCCCGCACCTAATGGTCATGTCTCCTAAGCACCTAACTGCTTTGTCTCTATGTTATGGGTGCGGAACCCTATAAAAGTTAAAAAGGCATGAGTATATTCTAAAAACTCACTTTCAGTCATTTCTAGAAGCTTCTGAAAGGAATCTTGTTCGCTCTCTTAAGGTTCATGCATCCCATACCTTAAGGAGCTAACCCCTTGATGTGAGGAGCTTATTCCTTTGAAGGAGGATTTTATCCCTTTTTAGGTGGACCTATAACCTCCTCCCCTGCACTATAAAATGAAGCATTGGGCTGGTTACTTGAGAGGTTAGAAGCTGAATATTTTTGAGATGAAATGTTGTTGGAACTTAGTCTTCTTAGTTGAGTTTTTATGAGGAGAGATTACATACCTCTATGATCTCATTTTGAAGAGTGCAAGGCTTGTCAAAGTAAAGGAAATTCCTGTTTCAGACCCCAGGAAGAGCTTGTTCAACATCAAGGTTGAAAAGGTTGTAAGGTTCTTCTACTTCAAAGTTAATAGAAATAAGTTTGTTTTTCTCAATAAGCTGTTGGTTCATGGTTTATTTTATAGATTCCTTGATCACCATAATAGACATGATTTATGATATTTGCTATGCAGGTGCTATTTGATGTTTGCTTGTTTGTGATTGCAGGTTCTCAAAGGTAACTCTTTCGAATGATTGGAGGATGGCTACTATGAACAAGCATTGGATCTAAGGTAGGGTCTTAACGCCTCTATAGAATTTATTATAAATTGTATATGTCTAGAGAAAGATAGATTTGTTTATCTGTTTATTGCTAGACTATCTTCTGATACTAGGGAGATCGGTCTTGTCCGCAAGATCAATTTATCCGGCCAAAAAATTGGCAACTCCACTGGGGAATTAAATTTGGTTTTTGGTTTTCCTTTGTCTTTGATTTGAGAAAAATGTTTTCATTTCTAGTTTTTGATTGATGTATGTTGGCTTGGGTAGTTTTTAGAATCTCGATTATTTTTTGGTTTTTCAAAATTTTCAGGGGACCGCACTTTCTCTTTACAGACAGTGTGGGCATATCCACACTTTTCCTTTAGTGAACAGAGCGGGACCGCACCTGGTTCTTCTGGAAAGCCTGGAGACCCTGTAAATTGTTTTTTGAAAAACCTGAAATATCTTCTTCCAGTTAAGTTTAGGTTTCATTTAGGGTTTTTAGTGTCTACCCAGATCTGTATTTTTCCTGTCAAAAATCTCTTGTGAGTGAGTTCCAATGGTATTTTTGTTTTAGATGATTTTCTAGAAGTTTTGCATACCTGGAGTGGTTTTCACTTGGTCTCTGTAGTGACTCGAAGATCAAAAGCTTGAGAAACCTTAGATCACCCTGGTGTCTTTTTGTCTTCTTGATGAGTTTGACTTGGTTGTGAAATCTGTCCTTTGTGAGAAATAGATCTAGTTTTCTCCTTGCAAATCTTTGAACAAACTTTGTTATAAGTTTTGAATTTCATTTTTACAAAAGAAAGCATATCCGGATGTTTTTGATTGGTTTGGTATTCTGAACAAATGAATCCTTAGTTTACTGAACAACTAAGTAAAATGTCCTCAAAAAGAATTGAAGCTTTTATTCAATTATTTTTTTTTTTAAGTTTTAGATCTAAAAATTAGTTTTTGTAGTTTTGAGTGTTTTTCTAGAACTTGTAGATCTCTTTTGAAAATTGATTTTTGTAGTTTTGAGTTTTGAAAAAGAGAAAGGGATTTTTTGTGAGCATTAATTAGTAGTCTCATTTTGAGTTCTTATTGAAAAAGACAAAAATATTTTCTTTTTATTTCCATGTTGAAAGAAAGAATTGTTTCTTAAATAATTGCATTCTCAAACTCTTTATTTTAGCTAGAATTTCATTGAAAGAAAAATGAATTGCTTATCATTTTAGGTGCATATTTTTAGTGTTTTTGGAGTCGAGTCTTCACACCATCACAGTTTCATTTCCATATCTATTGTCTTAAAGAACAACCCATAAAAGCAACGCTTAGTTAAAATTGATCTAATAATCTTTTCTATTTCTAGGGCTCTTATCACCAATATAGCTTAGGCTAGTATCATGGAGTAGGGAGTAATTAACTCTCCAAGATAGTTAAAACAAACAAATAGCTACATCTTGCGGTAGGAAATAAATCCAATTGTAATAGATACATTCTGGGAAGCTTCTCCTAAAGGAGTTAATCACGAGATCATGTCCAAACCTTTGAGACAATCAAGTCTGTTTCATTGGGAAAGATAGAAGATTTGCATGTATTATAAATGGTAAACCTCAGATTAACCATTGTTGAGGAGCCTGGGGTCACTTGTTGGTAAACCTTGGATTGATCACGTCAAGGAGCCTTCAAGGGGATTGAGCTTTTTTACTCTGCCCTTGCGCATAGATCGGATTGTAGACTATTCCCCCAGTTGTATTTGTTGTTGTTGGTAACCTTAGTGTCCATAAACCTAATATTATTTCCTAAGGTGATGGTGAAGGATGGGTCTCACTGTACCTGGAGCAGATGTTGACTAGACTCACTTGGACTCTCTAGGGGGTTCTCTTCACTTGAGATGGTTTTGTGAAGAAACTTTTGCTAGTCTGTTTCATTAAGAAGGTTGTCGGGGTAACTGTTCCAACCGCCCTTTCTTTATTAAATTTATACGATGTTGGATTTCATCACCAACTAGTGTTTTTAGTACGAGAAGTTACTGTTTGTGTTTGGTTTGAACTCTTGGAATTTTTAGGCGTGTGATTCAGTTGATTTTTTCTTTAGAGACTTTAGGTGCTTTTATTGAAATTTTCTTTATTTGTGTGTTATTATTTTCATCCTACACCAAGAGGTTATTATCCTTCATTGATCATGTCAAGACAATCATCTATGTTTTCCCAATTCCCGAAAACATTTTTATACGGTGGTCCTTCTGTTCCTTCGAGGTACCAGTCACTCTCTGGTACTTTTTTAGGAGAAACTCCTCGCCTGACTGAACAACAGTTATCACCTGGTAGTAATGGAACTAAAATGTTGAATGCAGAGAAAATTTTTATGATGTCTGGTAGTATTCCAAATCCTCAACCTCACGGTAGTCAGTTACCACCTGCGGGGCAACCTCAAGGTAGTCAATTACCGCCTGAGGGGCAAGCTCAGGGTAGTCATTTACCGCTTGGGGAGCAACCTCAAGGATAGTACATACCTTCAAGACAGTACATACCCCAATGTCAACCCGAGACTCAATATACTCCTCAAGATGCTTATCAACCCCAGAATCACTCCGTGCCTCAAGGTTATCAACATCAAGGTTAGTACCCAACTCAGGGTTTCCAACCACCTTCTAGTCAATCATTTTTACAAGGAGATGGAAATGTATGGCTTAATTATTATCCCTATGTTCAACCAGGTTATGGTCCTCCATATGCACAACCTGTTATGAGTCCAGACCCCGGAATAAACATGGTGTGGAATCCACCTCTAACTCAACAAACTATGCAACCTAATGTGTAGTTGTCTAATCAACCTAAACAACCTTTTGTTTCTCGTCCAAACTAGCAACCTATCCAACCTACTATTCAAACCTCTGCACCTGGTTTAGTTCAGTAGCCTGGGCCTAGCTCACCTCAAACTTCACCTCAAACTTCACCTCAAACTATTGCTGCAACTTCTATTCAACCTACCACATCTATTTCTGGAATATCTGTAGCTCTGGTTTCTACTATCCCTGCATTAGTGCAAACTCCTCAAGTCTCTGTGCCACAGTCAGGACCTACAGTTCAGACTTCGGTCCAGATGCCTGCAGGACAAGCTGGTCCAAGTACGGTTGTCACAAGTCAACCGCAATTCACTTATCAACTGTACAGGGACATTATCAATTTGATCCTACTATACAAAACCTAGTTTATCAGTATCAACCGTATCCTGGCTATACTTATCAACAGCCTCAATAACCTCAGTTTGGTCTGGTTAATCCTAGTTTTCCAAGAGGTTATAACATTCCTAATGCAAATCCAATTCCAGGTTATCATGGATATCCTCCTCCTAGAGCTGGTCTTGTTACTCAAGTTTTTCGCAACTCTAACCATCAGTTACCATTTATTGCAACTTTGGATTTACCTAATTTGTTGCACCTTACAAACGATTCGATTTACTATCTTCCTTATTGGCCGCCAATGCCTAATAAGTTGCCCAGTGATATCCCAAAATTCAAGGGTAATTCAGGAGAGGATCCATCAAATCATTTTATGACTTATCACCTCTGGTGTGCATCTAATTCAATCGTTGATGATTCAATTCAATTGTGTCTTTTTCAAAGAACTCTTATTGGTCTTGCCACCAAATGGTACATTGAGTTACCACGAGGCTCTTTTAATAATTTCAATCAGTTAGCCACTTCTTTCTTAACTCATTTTCAGTTGCCTGTCTGATACGTCAATGGCACGAAACTGTTAACTTCACTAAAACAATCCACGTCCACATATATTTTTGATCAAATTCATGAATGGTGACGTAGAAGGCATTTAGTGAAAGTTTTCATTCCGGATCAAAGTTTAGTGGAATGGTTCATTAAATCATTGTTACCTAAAATCACTGAAGATGTAGCTAAGGGAGGAGTTGTCACTGAAGAGCAAGTTATTTCTCAAGCTCTGTACCTTGACCTCATCTATATGCACTCAGGTACTTTACATAAAAAAAACCATGATCTTCCAAAGCACGGTCAAACAACTACAGCTCCTTCAGGGTCTCATGCCACTAATGGTATGATTGGTTCAATTAGTACTAAAAGTAAGAATAATTCTTCAAAGAATTCTTCTCCTACAATAACTTTACCTAATTCCCTGAAAGGAGATTCTTCCGCTGAAGTTTATGCCGACGTCCATGTTGTAGATTCATCTACGACAAAATTTGGTAGTAAATAGAAGGGAAAGAACAAAAACAATCAAAATTCAAAACATAAAACAAATAAAAATGAATCTACTGACGAAAAAAAAAAAAACCTCACTATCCTTGTTTCATTTGTGACAAGGATCATTTTACTAAAGAATGCCCACATCGAGCATAGTTTTCAAAATTTGTTAAAGGTTCTCAAATGCCTACTATCTTGAAGGATCCTTTTCCTACTCAAGAAAGAAAGGTGGTTGCTTCTTCCTCTATTACCTCAGAAGAACCCATTATGATGATGTCTCATGTCAACATTGCGACGTGATCGCAAGATTATGATAGTAAAAATCTTGTTGATGGTAAAGAAGTAGAATCTTCTAATTCAAACACATCAACTACACTTCCTCTTGGTTCTGATCCACTACAGATCGAGAAACCCAACCTTGACTTAGTAATCAAACCACCTGCTAAAGGTATACTTCGTAAATCAGATTTCAACCCACATGTGAGAGTTGCTCAAAATTATAACATTGTTGAAGACTTAGCTATATCGGCAATGTCGGCTTATCATGCCTAGCACAACGTAAATTAGTATTGTCTGCTATAGGAGCCGTCGATATCCAAGATCTAAGCCTAATAGTCTTTGATTTAGAGAATAGTACACCCTGCCTACCTCATCAAATGGCTTTCCAGATTCCAGTGTTAGTAAAAAATAGACCTTGCTTTCGGAATATGATTGATGAAGGAGCTTCTACGTGTATTATGTCGATCCAGTGTTGGAGATCGCTTGGTTCTGCCACACTCAATCAGTCTCCAACAATTCTAAAGGCTTTTGATGGCCGAGGGTTCCATCCTTTTGGTATTTTGCAAGATTTACCTATAGGGGTCAAAGGCAAAACCGTAAATCTAGATGTGGAAGTGGTTGATGCCCCTCTAGATTACAACTTTCTCCAGGGTCACAGTTGGTCTTATGTTATGATTGCTATTGTTTCACCGGTCTTTCAGCTTATCAATTTTCCTTATAATGGAAATATCATTATGATAGACTAGCTAACTTATTTCTCATTCGACCCAGCCTCTACAGATAGTGTTCAGCACATCGGTAAAACAACTATCCCTTACAAGGATGTTGGAGTAGATTTGATTATAGATTCTGGTTTACTGGGTACTTTTTCCTTCCCTCCTCCTAAAGTATCACCTTCTATTGCAAATATTCATACGATTTCATTGAATACTGTTACTTTTGATGATCCTCGAATTGTACCTTCTGATTCTGAGGTGGATTCATTTGATGGCGTGATGCCTTTGAGTCCCTTTAAAATTGCATATCAGGCTATACAGTCGTTTTCTGATCCCTAATCAAGGTCGAGAATAGTTTTTTCCTATGTCAACCTCATTAAAAAATGAAACCAGATGTCTCAAGGATAGTTTTTTCCTATTTCGACCTCGTTAAAAAATGAAACTGGGTGTGTGGAGCATAGTTCCTTGTCTTGTGTCAAGCTCATTAAAAAATGAAACAAGGAGTCGTGAGAATAATTCCTTGTCTTGTGTCAAGCTCATTAAAAAATGAATCAAGGGTCATGGAGCATAGTTCTTGTCTTGTTTCAAGCTCTTTAAAAAAATGAATCAAGGGTCATGGAGCATAGTTCCTTGTCTTGTGTCAAGCTCGTTTAAAAAATGAAACAAGGGTTATGAGGATAGTTCTTTTACTGTGCCAACCTCATTAAAAAAAAATGAAACAACTCCCTTTCCAAATTGAGTCTTTGAGTCTTTCCAAGATCTCGAAAGTGAAATTTCATTCCATCCACCTCATTGAATGCAATGAAGCTTGGGGGGCATGTACCTCGATTTGGGTCATTATGTCGGGGCATGCGAACTTATAATAAGCATAGTTTTTCGTTTCAAGCTTGTTTAAACATGAAACTGAATCCAAGCAGAGTTATCTATGTTTCAAGCTTGTGTAAAAATGAACCCATACCCGATTTACACCTTGTGATCGCCATTTTTATCCGCTAAATCCTGCTAGATGAGCCTTGGTTGTTTTCATTCCATCGCTACCATCTCTTTGGCCGATCATATGCTTTCACTTGGTTGTTTTTCCTTTCCTGGGGGACCGCAACGATGAGTGGTTTTATTAGCCAGCCTCTTAACCATTACATGTTTTGAGTAGTTCCACCATTGCTGGAACCAGTTGCTACCCTTTATACCACTCGTTCCTCTAGGACGAGTATTCTTTAAGCTCTTTTATGACTTGTAAAATATGAAAAGATTTCCAAGTTTTTCCCTTTTAACTCGTTAAACAGAATAAAAAGGTGGTCCACTTTGAGCTCTTTTCTGACCATATAAACATGAAAAGATTGTTGGACTTTTGTCGTTTCAGGTTCAATATTGGTTTTGAAATGACGTGTCTTCGATCACTTTTTTACTTTTTTGGATCAAAGCCACTAATTTTGAAAATTACTCCTTGATCATAATGGTCAAGTGGTTCTCTCGAGTATTATTTTATACTTTTTCGGGCTCGAGGGACACAAATTTATGAAAACGGACCCACCTGGAGTTTTCTTTTCCGTGTCTTTTTCAAACTCTCTAAACATGAAAAAGACTCTGAGTTTTACCTATGTCGAACTCATTAAACCCTAACGAAATTGGACTCATCACCATGATGAGACTAGAGTCCTCTTTAAACCCTTTTCAGACTCGCTAAATATGAAAATATTTTCGAGCGCTTGTCCTTTTCGACTCGTTAAAGTATTGGAAATGTCATCCCTCCTGTATTATTTTATCCTTTTTTGGACTTGAGGGATTATTTTACGAAAAAGTATCACCATGGAGTTTTCTTAGGTTTTTCTTCTGACTCCCTAAAATTGAGAAACACTGAGTTTTTCCTATACTGGACTCGTTAAAATTTAACAGTAAAGGACCTGTTCAATTTTAAACAGGAACAAACCACTCGTTCTTAGGGTTTGAATTCTAAAATAAGTTGGACTCATCCAAAGGATGAGCTTATAAACAAGCAAATGTTATCCTCCTCAAGCTTGTCAAAAATAAAGAGGTACTTGCCAGAAATGGTGGGGGAAAAGAGAGAAGAATGGACCTGTTTGTTACACTTTATGCTTTGGAAAATTCGTTAACCACTCTTGAACACGACACTTTTCATTCACTTGGGTTGGGAAATCCTTTGCCTAACAGTTAATCAAAACACATTGAAAGTCTTCAGCCAGTTTCTAGGTATTAGCTTTGAGTCAATTGTCACCAAGCCATCTGCCATTATGTGTTCAAGAGATCAGTTCAAACAAACCATTCATCTGCAAAATATATGTCATCCATTTTGACCATCCATGAGTCATTCCTTGCCGATATATTTCTTCAAAATTTGATCTAAGATTTCGTGTTGTGGGCTTGCCTACGACGGATTGCTTTCTATCAACTTAAGCTCATTATCTAGGAAGTTGATCTAAAAATTATCAGTACCTTGAAATATGCATGCCCTAATGGCATGTTTCTCACCTTTGATGATAGGTTGCATCATTAACCTTCGATCAAAGGATTCTATGACATGTTTGACATCGACTCGTTTATTCACATTTCATGGATTGTATTGAGTAATTTGAGAGTCATTGACATTATTGGTGGTTTCTCTCACACTTGTTAATAGTTCACATCATTGACTAATACTCAAGTGGTTTCTACCATGTTCAACTTCGACACATTCATTCACATGGATAGAATCATACTAGTTTGGGAAGCAGAAATCAAGACCCTAGATCTAGTTTCTACCATCCAGGCTGCAAGGAATTTTATTATTAATTATATAGTGGACTATCCATAAACAGATGGTTGTGCCCATACTGGGTCTACATATGTCTATACTCTTGATGTATTACAAAATCATTCCTGTATCAGAACAGTTTAGTCAGTTTTCTAGTCAATTTTGATCTGAGTATGGGAATGCCTACCTCAGCAATGATATGTCTACATATATATATTTTGCATTGAATGTTTTTACAGGTTCTGGCTGGGACATCCACAGGATGATCCTTGAAATGATAAAGTACTTCACTCTTCATAAATGACAGAATCTATCTTCATCTATTACAGACTTCACATTTTAGGGGGCAATCTATTGCACTCAAAATTGTCACCTTGACATTCTACAACCTGTGTGAGTCCATTACCACTCATACTTTCCTACTTTGCAAGTCTTAGGCCTCAGTTCCTCATATAAAGCCTTGAAAATAAGATAAAGCCCTCAAAAGTCTCTAAAACTCTAGTCCCACACTTTCTCTTTTCATTACCTACAGTCTTGCACCTAATGGTCATGTCTCCTGCGCACCTGACCGCATTGTCTCTGTGTTATGGGTGCGGACCCCTGTAAAAGTTAAAAAGGCATGAGTATATTCTAAACACTCACTTTCAGTCATTTCTAGAAGCTTTTGGAAGGAATATTGAGGTGGCAAGTTCGCTCTCTTAAGGTTCATGCATCCCATACCTTAAGGAGCTAACCCCTTGATGTGAGGAGCTTATCCCTTTGAAGGAGGATTCTATCCCTTCATAGGTGGACCTGTAACCTCCTCCCCTGCACTATAAAATGAAGCATTGGGCTGGTTACTTGAGAGGTTAGAAGCTAAATATTTTTTAGGTGAAATGTTGTTGGAACTTAGTCTTCTTAGTTGAGTTTTTACTAGGAGAGATTACATACCTCTATGATCTCATTTGGAAGAGTGCGAGGCTTGTCAAAGTAAAGGAAATTCCTGTTTCAGGCCCTAGGAAGAGCTTGTTCAACATCAACGTTGAAAAGGTTGTAAGGTTCTTCTACTTCAAAGTTAATACAAATACGTTTGTTTTTCTCAATAAGCTGTTGGTTCATGGTTTATTTTACAGATTCCTTGATCACCATAATAGACATGATTTATGATATTTGCTATGCAGGTGCTATTTGATGTTTGCTTGTTTGTGATTGCAGGTTCTCAAAGGTAATTCTTTCAAATGATTGGAGGATGGCTACTATGAACAAGCATTGGATCTAAGGTAGGGTATTAATGCCTCTATAGCATTTATTTATAAATCATATATGTCTAGAGAAAGATAGATTTGTTTGTCTGTTTGTTGCTAGACTATCTTCTGATACTAGGGTGATCGGTCTTGTCTGCAAGATCAATTTATCCGACCAACACCTGCGTGGTAGGCTTCACTTTATTTTAGTGCTTCCTTCACGATTCGCGTACCAGATGTATCACTTTCTATTTGTCTTTCTTCATCCTAGAACCCTCTGTTGTCGGCGTACACTTCAGCTTAGGTGACTTCAGTGATTTTGGTACCGTGGCAGGCATCTCCACACTTATGATCTTAGGGGCAGCTTTCTTAAAGTCCATAAATCCTCTAGCACTTATAGTTTCTATGGGTGCTGACATGAGGCTTTTCGAAAGCTCTTGGGTTTCCTTAAGTAACTTGTCAAACACTAAATTGGCCACCAAATTCCTCAAAAACTGCAAGATTCATGAACAACTGATAGCATGACATAGAAGCTCTCAAAATGCAAAGTTCTTTTCATTGGGTGGCCATCTATAATTTATAAGAAAATTCGAATCCAAATCTGACTGTTCCCCCCAAAATCCACTCATAAATGCTAGATTGGCGGGAGATTTTCAAAGATCTCGCTCTTAATTTCAGCCTTAAATGCCACCCCCCTCCACCCGCTCCTCTTAGCGATTTTCTCACTGTAAAATCATGAATAGTGATGTAATGGTCACTTTCTGACTACCCTACGTGATCTCTCCTTCTATAGCACAGCTCCCGTCACACTTCTGTTGATGCTGTGACATTCTTCCATCCCGCACAGTCCCCCAGTCGTGCATCTCTACAACCCAAACAGTGTAATTTTTTAGTCATGTGCCTCCTTTCTGCTACCTGGAGTGTTAAGATTGTGCTTCCATCATATATTCATCTTGATGGATCCCCGATGTATGGCTTCTATCAGTTGCCACTCACCTTTCTAGGAAATATATCTCAATTCAATTTCACCAGTTGAACTGCTCCACCATCGGTAATATTTTTGATGACATATGGCCCCAGCCAATGTATTTCAAATTTCCCTGGAAATTTATCAAACTTGTTGTCATATAATAAAACCAAATCGTTTACCTTGAAGGTGCACAATTTTATGTGCCCATCGTGCCATGCCTTTTCATGCTACTTCTAAACTTGTTGAAGGAATCCAACCAAAAATCTATCTTCTTCAAGCTCTGTTAGTTGCGCAAGCCTCTCTTCTAGGGCTCTGTGGTCCATCATTCCTATGAAAACCACTATGTGTAGACTAGGTACAATATACTACACTGGCATCACAGCTTCTACGCCATAGACCAGCCTGAAGGGTGTCTGTCCAGTCAGTTTCTTACAAGTAGTTATGTAAGACCATAGCACCACAAGTACGTGTACATCCCAATCATTCCTTTGTGAATTGCAAACTTTTGTCAGCGCATTCTCCAATATATTATTAAATTCTTCAACCATCCCATTATCCTATGGGTGATATTGCGTGCTCTTTTGATGACAAACTTGGAATTCCTCCATCGGCGCGCTAATCGTTTCATTAAGGAAATGTGTAGCACGGTCGATTATCAAAATCTTCGAGAAACCAAACCTAGTTAGCACATATTCAAAGAGTAACTTCATTGTTGTTTCCCCTGTACAATTCTTTACAGGTTGTCCCTCCACCCATCTGGTCAAATACTCTATCGCAGTGATGATATACCACGCACTCATTTTGTATCACGCGTCTTCTTTCCTGGAGGCTAAATCGGGCCTACAAAATCAATTTCCCATTTCTCGAATGGTTGTAATGACACTTTCAGATTCAGAGGAAGTTCATCCCTCCATGATGGCCTACCCATCCTCTGACATGCATCACATGCCTTACAATAAGCCTTGGAATCCTTATGCAGTGTCGGCCACCACAACCTAGTGCATAAAATATTTTGCGTTGTTGTTTTTCTTGCCAAATGTCCTCCTGTAGCTCCTCCATGAGCTTCAAGGAGGATGTTGTTCTGTTCAAGCTCAAGTACATAACGTCGCAAAATTTCATCCGAGCCCATATTATGCAAATGTTCTCTAATGATAGAAAATCTTGTCGCGCACACAACCAGCTCCTTCTTTTGTTGACTAGTATACCATTTTGGAGTCGTTCCCATCATCAGGAAGTGTATGATATATGTAAAGTGATTGTTAGCTATGCGCACTGCAAAGAGTTGAACGTCAGGCAGTCCTTCCTCCAAATTAGTAGGATCCTCTCCTGTTTCAATGTGCAACAGATGATCTAGTCCTACATTCAATCATCCTGGATTTTAATGCAGAATGGTCTATACACATCTTAACTAAACTTCTAGAGCACATACACCATAGCCAAACCTTCACACTCTATTGTTGAATAGTTATTCTCAACTTTAGACAACTTCCAACTTGCAAACGCTATAGGGTGATCCAACTCTCCCTCACCGACTTGTGTCAATACTACTCTGAGCGTAATACATGACATGTCCACATGCACATGAAATTCCTTCTTCCAATCTGGAAAGACTAGGATTGGTGCGGTGACCATATTTTCCTTTAACACATCTAGGCTCCACTGACATTCCTCATTCCAATAGAATGCAACATCCTTCTTTAGAAGTTTCTCCATTGGCGCGATAATCTGGGCATAACTCTTGATTAACTTTCTATAGTATCCTGTATGCCCCAACGTTGCGCGTAGCTATTTCACACTCCTTGGTGCCTCCAAATTAATTATAACTACTATCTTAGCTGGGTCCACCATTAATCCTTGTCTGCATACCACATGGCCCAACAATATTTCGAAAGGAACATAGAACAAGAATTTCTTCAAATTGAGTGCTATCTAATACCTTCGGCATGTATCCAGCATCAAGCGTAGGCTAGCTACATGGCACTTCTCTAGCCAAAACACCATCCAGTTGTCAAAGTATACCTCCAGAAACATGTGAATGAAGTCCTTGAACATCATGATGACCACGTGCGAAATGATCGTTGGTGCATTCTTAAGCCCAAAAGGCATTATAGTATACTAAAAGCATCCCCACTCGGTTGCGAAGGTTGTCTTATTTCTATCCTTAGGTGTGATCTTGATCTGATGGTACCCCGAGAAGCCATCAATGAATGAATATGATTCCTGTCCTCCTATGTTATCCAACACCTCATCGGTGAATGAATTCAGAAAAGGATCAGGAATTCAAGAATCATTCAGCTTCCTTAGATCTACGCATATCCCTATTTCATCCTTTTGCTTCTTTTCCTGAACTACCATTGGGTCACCCAATCAGATTCTTCCACTGGTTCAATAATACCTACTGCAAGCATTTTATCCAACTGTAAGTAGAACTTTTCTTTATACTTTGGATTGAGGTGGTAAGGTCTTTACTTGATCGGCTCCACATTTGGTTTCAACATGATTTTCAAAACTCCCAGGTCCCTTATTATCCCTTTAAAGTCTGAGAACTTCATAGGGAACAAGTCCTGGTATTCATGAAGAAACTCAGTGACCTTATCCACTATAGCATCATCCCAGTAGTATCCTATCTTTGCAAACTTCAGCTCCGCCTCTATCCTAATGTTCACTCGTCTTGTTTTCAGCAGTGCAGTGATATCTGGGTTTTCTAGCTATGGTCCCTCAACCTCACGGTGACCTTCTATTTTTGGGATATTAATGTTCCTCAGATCCTCGTCTTCCTCTTCAATGGTCACATTGTAGCACTCTAACGCATGGCGTACCTGGGTGGTCCAATTTGGTTGAATCAAATCTAAGGGATCCTATGGTATTCTGAAGATCGTTTCTTTGACCTCCAGTAGTGCTTCATCAATGAACTCAACTCCATTTTCAAATTTGAATGTCATCAAGAATCCATGTCTCAAAACATCCCATTCATCCATGGCAGAGCTCTGTATCCAAGTACCAATTCATAGGTATTACATCCAAGGTGTGATAGAATAGAGGCACCCACTCCAGTTGCAGTTTTGTTCCATAAGCATCAGTTTATTTGGCTAAGTGATCACATGGGTCACTCCTTCCATCATATTTCTCTGTCAATCGTACCTTTGGGCGACCAAAACACACCCTCATCAATCTTCTATATTCGCGCCATCCATCGAAGTTGTATTTATGCGTACCCCACCATTTTGCAGGTGTAGCACTCAATGCCAAGTCGAAGGCTTGGAAGCGATGCTTCTCAAACAGTTCCCTTTCAAATTCATCCAGAAACTTATCAATGTTAGTTAAACCATCATAGTAAGGAAGAATTCTTACCTCCGATGATACACAATGTAGAGATTTGGTCATCATGTTACATCGTAGTGTAGACACTTCGTGTAATCTATTCTACGAGTGTTCCAATTCCTCATCTGAATCTGATGTGCAGGAGATTTCGTGGTCCCATGCAAGACGTCTATCAGATGTTGGATTCACCCAATCTTGATCATGCATCGTTACCTTATAAATCTAGTCCAAATCATCATCATTTTCGTAATCATGAATTGGATCAGTGTAGCACGGTCCTTCTACAGGGTCCAACGGTACTACTATGTGGAGCGACTTTCTTTCAAATCACATTGTCCTCTCCTTCATATTGATCCCCACATTCATGTTGATTTCCCAGTCAATCCCAAGCAGTGCAGGGTAAGGATTGTTGTCATCCACAATCTCTATCACTCAAAATCGACAAATGTGCTCGCACCTTCGATATCGACTGTCACTCCCTGTAATATTCACATGGGGATAATCTTTTACTGATTCGCCAATCTCAATTGAATACGAGACCACTGCAATGCAGGTCTCCCCATTCTCTCCCATGTTTGTTTAGGCAAAACATTCGCGTTGGACACTAGATCTATTGGGTGTGGAGCCTGATTATCTTCTATACTCAAAAGTATCACCGCTCTGGACCCTAGTTCGTAATGGTGCAGCAATGCCACCCGTAAAATAGTCATAGTAGGGGGGTCCAGGGAGGAGGTGGCTACGACCTTTGGGAGCCCCCCCCCTGCAGGGGGATCGTGGGCAACGCCCTTGAAGCTAAAAATAGATGTAAAATTGCCTTGTAAAATGTTGTAATTTCGCAATCAATCTAGGCCGTTCATTAGGTAGAGATCTTATGGTAGACGTTATGTTTAATTTAGGGTATTTTTCCCTAGAAGGCAACCCCTCACTATATATGAGGGAATTGTATTGCGCCTATGTAGATCTGTATTCTGAGTGAGGAAGAAAGAGGAGATTGAGAGTGAAGAGGGAAGATCTGTTGTAGTTTGTATCTCTTCAGTTTGTTGGATAATATAAAAGGAAGGACTGGCTGTTTCTCCATGGATGTAGCCCAAACTAGGTGAACCACGTATATCTGTGTCCCTCTTGTTTTATGCATTTTTTGTGTTTATATTTCTATAATATTTTATGTGTTCCATTGATCTTATATATATAATTTTCTAACAACTGGTATCAAAGCCGAAGGTCTATTTGGCTAATAAACTCATAGGAGAGAAGGGTTCCTAGTTCAAGTGGGAGCAATGGTAGAAGATGGTAGTTTTAGGGTCAAAAAATTTAATGGCCAAAACTACCAACTATGGAAGATGCAGATGGAAGATCATCTATATCATAGAGATCTGTACCAACCATTGAGAAAAAAGGAAAAGACGTTGATGAGTATGACAGACACAGAATGAGATATTCTCGACAGAAAGGCACTTGGAACAATATGGTTGCGCCTAGCGGCGTCAGTAGCATTTAATATTTAAAAAGAAATGACAACAAAGGGTTTAATGTCGACATTAGCCAAATTATATGAAATACACTCGACCTCAAATAAGGTATTTATTATGAAGCGTTTATTTAATATGAAAATGTCAGAAGGTGGATCTGTTGTTGATCATTTAAATGAATTTAATACAGTTACCAATCAGTTAAGTTCTGTATGGTAACTTTTGATGATGAAGTTAGGGCTCTGTTATTTCTATGCTCATTGCAAAAAATATGGAATGGTTTAGCTATGGCCATTAGTAACTTTCTCTCTAGATCTATTACTTTAAAGTTTGATGATGTTGTTGATGCAATCCTTAGCGAGGAAATGCAACGGAAAAGCTCTGGTGAGACATCAGGTAATGCTTTGTCTGCAGAGACTAGGGGAAGAAAAATGCAAAGAGGAAAGAGCCCTGGATATCGCAGTAAGTCAAGAAAAGGTAGATCCAAGTCCATATTGGGGAAAGTGTGCTGAAAATGTGGGAAGAAAGGACACCTGAAGAAAGACTGCAAGTCTTAGAAGGGAAAATAAGAAGAGGCGCAACAAGAAAACAATCATGAAGCGAATGTAACAGGTGATGTGTTTCAATATGCTTTGATTATTTCTTTAGAAAATATTATTGATGCTTGGGTGGAAGATTCAGGGGCTTCATTCCATGCCACACTTGATAGGAAACATTTTCTTGATTATGTTCAAGGAGATTTTGGATAGGATCAATTGGGTGATGATAAACCCTGTAAAATCATTGGAATGGGTAAAATTTTCATAAAACAACAGAATGGAAATCAATTGCTATTGAAGGAGGTAAGGCATGTTCCAGATCTGAAGAAAAATCTTATTTCAACAGGGCAATTGGGAGATGAAGGCTATGTGACTACTTTTACAAATAAAACCTAGAAAGTCACTAAAGGATCCCCTGTAATAGAAAAAGGAGAAAAGGTTGGTACATTGTATTTATGTAATGGTATTTCTAATTATGTTAATGCTTTAACCTCTACAAGACAAGATATGGCATTGTGGCATCATAGGCTCAGGCACATGAGTGAGAAAGGGATGTAGATTCTTCACTCAATAAATTTGTTTCCAAGTTTGAAGCATGTTGATTTAAAATTTTGTGAGATTGTGTTTATGGAAAATAAAAGAGAGTCAAATTCCTCAGAGTTGGGAAAGAAATAAGAGCAAAAAATTAGAGCTTGTGCATACAGATGTATGGGGACCTGCTCAGGTATCATCTTTTGGTGGCTCTCGTTATTATGTTACTTTTATTAATGATGCAACTAGCAAAACCTGTATTTATTGTATTCGAAATAAATCTGATGTATTTGATACTTTCAAGAAATGGAAATCTTTGGTTGAAATTGAGATAGGAAAAAGGTTGAAGTGTCTCAGATCAGACAATGGAGGTGAATATTACAGCAAAGAGTTTTATAGGTACTGTTCAGAGAATGGAATTCGAAGAGAGAAGACAGTTCCAGGAACACCACAAGAAAATGGTGTGTTAGAGCGTGCAAAGTGCATGAGATTGCATGTAGGATTGCCTTTGCAATTTTGGGCAGATGTTGTAGATATTGTTGTTTATCTAATAAACAGAGGGCCTTCAAGTTCCATCGATGGTGGTATTGTAGAGGAGGCATGGACAGGTAAAAAGGTAGACTACTCATTTTTAGAAACTTTTGTTTGTGAAGCCTTTGTCCACATTAATGAAGAAAATAGAGCAAACCTTGAAGCAAAATCAAAGAAATGTACTTTTATTGGATATGGAGTTAATGATTTATGTTATCACTTTTATGATTATGAAAAACACAAAATCATTAGGAGAAGAGATGTCATATTCAATGAAAAGGATGTGTATAAGGATTAGCTGCAGGAAAAGAAACAAGAAAAAGAAAACAGAGAATACATAGTGCTTGTGTTGGGTTGTGTTATATTATTTCCACAACTAGCCCACGTAGTTAACCAGGGGGTTAGAGGGGGGTGGAGCCCCCCTTCAATGCACCGATTGTGTAGCGTGAAGGGTAAAATGGGGTTTGAGGTGTACCCGTAACCCCACTTTATGGAGTCCAAGGCAACGCCCCGGAAAATTTTGGCTTTGGACCCTATGTTAGGATGGGCGGCCCCACCTATGGTTTTGTGCATGATTTTTGCACATGTTTTGGACGCGATGGTTTTTGGTCCATGGTATTCAACCCGATGGTTTTTAGTCCATGGTATTGGATGCTTCGACATGTATAAATATGTATTATAACATTCAAAGGAACATAATGAAAAATCAAGCTAGTAGTCCCGGTTTTGCGATCCAGGGGAAAATCTCTATGTATATGTGTTTTATGTGTTATGCTCTTGCATTGTTTATTTTCTATGTTTTAGAATTCGTATGTAGGTAATTTCTGTACGGGGTTAAAACCTATAGCTTGATGATATCACAGAAAAAGTGATGGTGCTCGAAAATAATAAAGACCAATGGCCAGAAAAACAACCACAATAGAAAAAAGCACATTAAACACGGGAAAGTGGTGTTATAAGATCTACCCAAATAAGTAGACCCCCTAAACGATACTCTCCTTCATTATATTATGTAATGTTGACTGATTCTGGTGAACCAGAATGTTATGAAGAAGCAGTGCAAGTAGAAACCAGGAAGAAGTGGGAGCAAGCCATGAAAGAAGAGATGGAATCCTTAACACATAACCAGACTCGAGACTTAGTTAGGTTTCCTGCAGGTAAAACAACATTGCAGAATAAATGGGTTTACAAGTTGAAGGAAGAAGATGGAGGTAGAAAAAGGTATAAAGCTAGACTTGTGGTGAAAAGGTTTGCACAGAAAAAGGGTATAGACTTTTATGAGATATTTTCTCTTGTTGTTAAAATGACTTCAATCAGAACTATTTTAAGTCTAGTAGCAACTGAAGATTTTCATCTTGAGCAGTTAGATGTAAAGACAACCTTTCTCCATGGGGATTTGGAGGAAGAGATATATATGTAGTAGCCACAATGATATGAGGTAAAAGGGAAGGAGAAACTAGTGTGCAGGTTGAAGAAGATCTTGTATGGCTTAAAACAGGCTCCAAGCTAGTGGTATCTAAAATTTGACAAGTTTATGTCTGAACAAGGTTATACTAGATGTCACTCTGATCATTGTGTTTATCTGAAAAAGCAAAATGATGGCAGCTATATTATATGGTTATTGTATGTAGATGACATGCTTGTTGCAGGATCTAACATGCAGGAAATAAATGTGCTCAAAAGAAAATTGGCAAATTCATTTGCAATGAAGGATTTGGGAGCTGCAAAACAAATCCTTGGTATGAGAATAAATAGAGACAGGAAAAATCGTAAATTAACATTGTCTCAGAATGAGTACATACAAAAGGTGTTGAAAAGGTTTAACATGCACAATGCAAAACCAGTTAGTACACCTTTTGCTAGCCATTTCAAACTTAGCAAGGAAATGTGCCCAAAGACCCAAGAAGACATGGATTATATGTCTAAAGTTCCATATGCTTCAGCAGTTGGAAGCTTAATGTATGCAATGGTCTGCACAAGGCCTGATATTGCACATGCAGTGGGAGTTGTAAGCAGGTACATGAGCAATCCGGGAAAGGAACATTGGATGGCAGTGAAATGGATTCTCAGATATTTGAAAGGTACCACAGATCAAGCATTATGCTTTGGTGGTTCAAACATTTCTCTACAGGGATATGTTGATGCCGATATGGCAGGTGACAAAGATAACAGGAGGAGCACTACAGGATATGTATTCACTATTGGTGGAACAGATGTCAGTTGGGTTTCAAAAATCCAAAGTGTTGTTGCACTTTCAACAACAAAAGCAGAGTATGTTGCTGCTACAGAGGCTAGTAAAGAAATGATTTGGTTACAAAGGTTTATGGGTG
>APFE031378089.1:102911-127272 GCA_000404065.3 Pinus taeda
GCAGCGCCCCCGAAGCTAAAAACAGCTGTAAAATTGCCTTGTAAAAGTATAGTAATTTCTAGTCAATCTGGGCCGTTCATTAGGCAGATGATCTAACGGTAGAACTTATGTTTAGTTTAGGGTTTTTTGCCCTAGAAGGGAACCCCTCTCTTTGTATGAGGGCATTGTATTTGAGGCTGTGAGATAGATGTGTATTCAGTGTGAGCGAGAAACAGAGAGGTGAGACTGTGAGAGAAAATAGAGGATATTACAACGGCTTTGTTGTAGGTTGTGTCTCTTCATTTTGCTGGATAATAGAAAGGAAGGACTGGCTGTTCGAGGTGGACATAGCCCAAACTGGGTGAACCACGTATATCTGTGTCTCTCTTGTTTTGTGCGTTTTCTGTGTTTATAGTTATGCAATGTTTTATGTGTTCCATTGCTCCGTAATATATAATTTTCTAACAAAGGGTTCAATAAGTACCTGAGTTTGTAATGGAATTTCATTTGAGGGAGCAGGTTTCCCTACCCTTTGGAAACTGTCACACCTTCCGACATATTATTTAGCATATTTGAAGATGGATGGCTAATAATATCCTAAAGAAATGATTTTATAGGCCGTCCTCTTGTCAGAAAAGTGTCCACCACACGGCTCATCATGACATGCTTTGAGAATATTAGGCATTTCATCTTCCCCGACACACCTTCTGATCTTAAGATCTGGCCCTGTTTTATACAATTTGTTAGTGATCCATGAATATCTTGCACTTTCTTGAATAATCTTTCTTTTCTCTCTAGGAAACAAATGTGAAGGTAACTTCCCCGTAACCAAGTAATTAGCAACATCTGCAAACCAAGGAGTTTGAGTAGTTACTGTAAAAAGATATTCATCAGGAAACTTATCTTCAACCAAAGAGTTTTCTTTGATATTCAGAATCCTGGACAAGAAATCAACATTTGTGTTTTGTTTTCCAGGTCTATCTAGCACAGTAATATTGAATTCTTGCAATAGTAAAAGCCATATTGTAACTCTGCCATTAGTAATAGGTTTATTCATCAAATATATAATTGCAGAGTGATCTGTATGAACAAAGGTTTCATAGCATGTTATATAGTGTCTGAACTTATTAATTGCATGAAAAACAACTAAAAATTCAATTTCAGTCACAGTATAATTCAACTCAGTGGGAGTCAAATTATTACTTGTATAGTAAATGGCATAAGAAATCAAATCTTTTTGTCCCAATACAGCTCCCAGAGCTCTATATGAAGCATCTGTGGAAATATGGAAAGGAAGTTTCCAATTTGGACCTCTTAAAATAAGTGCTTCAGAAATTTTTGCTTTCAAGGTTTCAAATGCTAGTTGGCAATCAAGATTCCAACTGAATTCACAATCTTTTGTAAGAAATTTGAAGAGTGGAGATGCTATTTAAGTGAAGTTTTCTACAAACCTTCTATAGTATCCTGTAAATCCTAGAAAACTTCTAACATCCTTTTGGCAATTTGGAATTGATAACTTAGAGATGACGTCAACTTTAGATTTGTCAACTTTAATCCCATCTCCTGAAATGTGATGTCCTAAAAAATACCTTCCATAAACATCATAAAACGTTTTCATGGCTTAGTGAAAGGTTTGTTTCTTTACATCTTTTAAGAACTTTTTCCAAATTTTCCAAAGCTTCTTCAAATGTGTTTCTATAGACTGTAAAATAATCCATATATACCTCTACACAATCATGTATTATATTAGAAAAAATTCCTAGTACTGCTCTTTGGAATGTTGTAGGGGCAGTACACAACCCAAAAGGAAGTACTTGATAGGCAAAAGTTCCCCATGGACAAGTAAATGTGGTTTTATCCTGATCCTCAGGTGCTACCTGAATTTGATTATAACCACTAAAACCATCCAAAAATGAGAAATACTTCTTACCTGCTAATGTATCTAACACTTGATCTATAAAGGGAAAAGGAAAGCGATCTTTAAGGGTTGCTTTATTCAATTCTTGGTAACCAATGCACACCATCCATTTAACATTCTTTGTAGGCACAATTACAAAAGGAGAAAACCATTGGCTATCTAAAATTGGGTAAATGAAGTTTACATTTAGTAATTTTTGGAGCTCTTATTTTACAATTTCCCTAAGATTTGGATTCATTCTTCTTTGAGGTTGTCTGATGGATCTACTGTTTTCCTCAATATAGATATGATGAATACAAGTCTTAGCATCAATGCCTTTCATGTCGGTGTATTCGCATGCAAATGCATCAGAATGTTTTTGTGATTTTTTGGTTAGCTCGTCTTGTTGTAGTTTCTCCAAGTTTTTGTTTATATTCAATGTCCTATATGGAAAAATTTCAATTGTAGAGCTACCAAACTCTTCCATAGAATAGAGAGAGATCTTCCTAGATGAAAAGTATTCAACATTAGATTTTTCTTGAAATTGTGCATGATCATATTCTGAAGATGTTTCAAAATTTTCCAATGTATTCAAAATTTGACTATCTTCACTAAATTCTGACATAGTAAAGAGAGGTTGAATATCATCTTCGTCATCAATCCATTCCTTGTCATCTATTTCTGTGATTTATTTTGCTAGAGGATACAAATTAAATTTCTTTGTTGAATTACCATCAGAAATATACATATCACCAAATCTACAACTAATAAAAGCATCAGCTGTGGCCAGCCAAGGTCTTCCTAATATGAGTGGGTGTTGTCCTAGATTATTCTTAGGAGTTAAGTTCATGAAATCAACAGGATATTCCCAAGAATCTAAGGATACTGAAATATCTTCTAGCACACCATCTGGTTTGATTATTGATCTATCTGCAAGTTGCAGTAAGGTAGGTGTGTAAAGAAGATTGGGAAGTTTAAGCTGCTCCTGGATAGTTTGTCTACTCATGATGTTTATTGCTGCCCCTAAGTCAATCAATGTATTTGGAATTTCAATTCCATTTATATGTGTCTTGACAATTGGACTCCCTGGATCCACATATTTTTGTATGACAAATTTTCCCATCATTATGTCTGCTATTTTTCCTACCAGGTGAATTCTTTTTGTTTCTTTTGCTTTTCTTCCTGATCTTTTTATGCTCAACTCCTCTATTGTCTTGGCTAGAATTGGAATTTCTCTAATGGCTTGTAGCAAAGAAATTTTGATACAAACATTCTTCAATTCATCTAGAAAATCATAATTGGGCAACAAGATCTATTTTTCTACCCCTCTATCAATTTGTAGTCTCTCACGAAAAGGAGGTGTAGAAGTAAACGTTGGTTGCTCAATGATAGGAGTTGTGCTCACTGGTTCTTTTTGTTTTTCTTTTTCAATGTTTTGGTTTTGGAGAGATGTTTCCTAAAAACTTTTATTGACTTTTAGATAATCTTCCTCAGAAGTGTCTTGTTCTTGAATAACTACAAAAGGTGTTTCCTTTTCTAATATCCTACCAGATCTTAGTTGAACATCATTAAGATCTAGAGGAGTAATCATGTAAGTTGGAAATTGTTATCCTTCTACCATGTAAGCATTTTGAGGGTTTTTATTGTTGGGGTTTGGTAATAGTTGGGTAGGTAGTTGATTTGGTTTCTGCTGAAATGGTAGCAAGAGTTGAGGATTTTGACTTTGTTATGGGGGTTGTTGTGGAAATGGCAATGAAAGTTGAGGGTTCTGATTTTGAAGTTGTGGTTGTTGATTTTGTGGGGGAGGATAATTCTGATAGGATGGAGGATTTATGAGAGATTTTTTGGCGAAAATCACATGAGAAACCATTTGTCGACGCGTTTCGAACCAACTAGTGTGGTTCATCGTCAGGACAAGTTGAAGAAACATATCCAACTTAGCATGTTAAATAGTCTGAGCAGAGTCTCCAACGGCTAAATTGAATAATGACTATTGATAATATTGAGAAAATCTTCCATAATTATTTTGTACCCCTTGTTCCCACAGTTGAGATTGATATTGAGATTGAGGTTGAGGTTGAGGTTGAGGCTAAGGTTGCTGCCAAGAATACCAATTTGGTGGGGGTTGAAGATACATTTGATTGTTAAATCCCTGATTTTGTGGCCCCAACCAAGGTATTCTTGTAACAAAACAAAGAGATTCTGCAGAATTTGGGACTGTTTCCTCTTGAAAGATAGCCTTAAGACCTGGGATTGAAGGACAACTCTTGGTTTCATGGCTTTCCGAATAGATCATACAAGTTTCTACAATTTTTGCATCTAAAGGGAATTCCCTTAGAGCATGTTTCTTTCTGCATTTTGGACAAAAAATGGCTAAAGCATCAGCCTCTGTTTTCTGCTTGTTTTGAATTTTAAGGGTGTCTAGTTGCTCACTAAGGCTCCCTAGAATATCAGTTTCAAACTCATCAAGAATATTACCAATTTCTGCCGTACTTACAGATCGAGTTGCAGATTTGTTTTCTCTAACAAGAGAAGGATCTCTCAGCCCTTTCCCTGTTTTAGATTTCCCTCTTGAGAGATGAACACACAGTTCTCCTATATCACTCAATGGAAGTTGAGAGATATCTCCCTTCCCCATCATGTTAAGGATATCTATCCTCTCATCTCTAATGGATTTTAACAAAAGAGCTTTCAAAGTTTCTTCATCTAAATTCTTCATGTTTGCTCTTTTAAAACTATAGTTGAATCTCTCAATCAAATATTCTAAGTTTTCATCCTCTCTTTGCATAATTTTGAAGACCTCATCTTTATGCTTAGTAGGCATACAATAATCCAAGTATCTATCCAAAAATGCTTTCTTCATGTCATTCCATGTTCTAATGGATTGAGTGACTAACCCCATGAACCATTTCAAAGCAACCCCTTTCAATGTTGAAGGAAACAATTTAAGTTTTTGAGAGTATTCTACATAGTCATAAGTTCTGCACAAGACTTCAAACTCAAACAAAAATGTTTCAGGGTCCTCACTTCTCAACCCATAGAAGTTTGGGAGGACAGATGGTGAGATATATTTCATTATGGCATGTGTTTCCTCATCCACTATAGGGAATCCAAAAACGTTATCTACTTCCCTATTTCCTCTTCCTCCTCCATTATTACCTCTCCCTCCTCCATTATTTCCTCTACCTCTCCCTCTACCCCATCCTCCAAACAGTGAGAATTCACCATCTTGTTCTTCAATGCCATTATAGTTTCTTCAGAATCAGTATAGGGTTCAACCTGCAAGGGTATTCCCTCCTCCTCTGGTTCTTCTATTAATGGAATATGGAAGAGAGTTTCTATTTCTTCTTCCTCACCAGGTATTCCTAATTCTTCAACTACAATAGGCTCTCCTGTGGAGGTGAAAAAGGTTATCCCTGCTGTTGGAGATTCGAAATCTTTCTCTCCTAGGACTGTCTTAGTAGATGAAGTAGGAGATTCTTCTGATTGGGTTTCTACCCCTTGAATTCTAGGAATCCTATGGCTGGGAGTATGAGTCTAGGATGGAGGTGTGTATTTCCTTACTCTTGGTGGAGTAGGTGGTGTTGTAGGAATTGAACTTCTGCCCCTAGCTATAAATCTACACCTAGAGTCTCTTTCTCTATGCATGTCATTGTTTTGTTTTTTTTTGAATGTAAGAGATAAGGCTACTTAGTTACACTTCCCTGGCAATGACGCCAAAATGTTTGGTCAATTTAGTGTCCTAAATTGCTATACATAAATTATCAATCTGGGTATCGTAAACTGATGAAGTGTAGTGCACTATTTGTGCTAGATGACCCTTCTTACTTCATTGTTTTTGTGTTTTATGTTGTTTTGGGGGTTTTTGGTCCTTTAATCCCTAATGATTTACAATATAACTAACAAAAATCTTAAATCTAACTTCTATAAAGACTACTAAGAACCTAAAGAAATGAAAAAAAGAGCTTAAGTAAGATCTGGAAGCAAAGTTTAATCAAGAAATGAAAACAGAGTTTCTATTTCTACTCTTATCATTATTTCCAAATCATGAACTAAAAACTAAAAAGTAAAATTGAAAATACTGTCTAATCCATTACAGAAACAAAACCAAATGAAATACTAAAACTGAAAGTAAAATTGCAACTAATGTTTGATCTATTATGGAAACAAAACCAAATGAAATACTAAAACTGAAAGTGAAATTGCAACTAATGTCTAATCTATTATGGAAACAAAACCAAATGAAATACTAAAACTGAAAGTGAAATTGCAACTAATGTCTAATCTATTATGGAAAAAAAACTACATGAAGTACTTAGTTACTCTGCCTCTCAATTTTGGGAGAAAAACCTCATTGTGATGACATTTTGAGGAATTCTGTACTTCATTATACTAAGAGAAGATAAATGCAAAAATGCAGAAAAGACTCATTGCATGAATGAAGTATTCAACCACTTAGTTTAAGATGAGTTATCAACTAGAAGGGCTCTTGAGAAACAATTTTTAACACCATGAGTCGATAAACTAGTAATAAAATGGCAAGAACATTAATGGCACTGATCAGTCTAATTGAAAACTTAAACACTAGTGAAACATTAAATGAAACCAACTACATTACATTACTGCATTTCAACTTCTAACTACTGATAAAAACTTGAAATAAATTTAAACAGAAAGAAGCTATTATGTACTGAAAGAAGCTATTCTGTACTGAAAGAAGCTATTCTGCATTAGTAAGAAAATGATAAAGATTGTTATAAACAAGGTTAGTGTGAAAATGATTATGAACACTGTAAGAGAAATGATGAATTTACAATTTAGCTAGAAAAGACAAAACAAAATGAAATAAAACCTCAGTCAGCACAGGGGCCCTCTGCAACTGATTAGGTTATGTGTGCTTAATCAATCTCCAAGCAACTCTTTCACATATCCATAAATCTTGCGGTCTTCATATTAAAAGCAGGGAATGAGCTTTTCGAATTTATAGAATAGTAATTCTGAGCTTAATACATGAGGAAGTTTGAAATCCTTATAAGTTCTTTACACAAGTATTTATAAGAAAATTATGCAACTATTTGTGGAGAAACATAAGCTACAACCAAAAACACGTAGAAGACAGGCACATGGAATTTTCTTCCTCAGCTGCTGGAGACATAATCCAAGATGATGGCTGTTGGATTTGGTTGCACAAATGGATGTTGGAGTCCATGGGTTCAGGAAGTTGTTTCAGATAATGCTTCCCATCACTGTGAAACATGTTGATTATCCATGAAACAGAGTCCTTTTGCCTTTAGTCTCTACGTTTGACTTCTCCATTGACCAGTGTCTTATACCATCTTCCTTGTCGATCCGGGCTAGGTGAATAGGACACGGTCCATGTCATGATGATATCTAAGATGCCCATGTAGTTAGTTTCTCCTTCTGACACCTGGAACCTGTTAAAGCATGGAAGTAGCTGCGGAATAGCCGATTAGTTGCAGAATAGGCTACGTTCCATAGCTAAAAGACAAAAATTTATTCAAATAGAAAAACATAAAAGCATAGCATGAAAATCACTAAATGTCCTCCTTAAGGAAATATGTATTGGTCATTGATGATAGGAATGCATTTCTTCATGGAAAAACAAAGAAAAAGGGATGAGAAGAGTTGCTAGGGAAAGAGCAGTTTTGAGGCTCAACACACATGTTGACTCGATATGGCTGTTCGAAAATATTAATGAGTGATCGCGGTACACATTTCTTGGACAAAACCATTAGTGCGCTCACAGAAGAGTTCCAGGTATATCATTTGAAAAGCACACTGTATCACCCACAAGCCAATGGGACAGTAGAAGAATTCAACAAAATACTGGAGACTGCGCTGACCAAAGTGTGCAATGAAGTGATTAGGACCTGCGCGTACCTACAGTGCTATGGGATTACAGGACAACGTGTAAGACATTAACGGGACAAACACCTTTCTGGTTAGTTTATGGCGTGGAAGCTGTCATGCAGATGCAATATATCGTACCTAGTCTGCGCATAACAATGCTCACAGGGATGACGAACAACGAAGCTCTGGAGGAAAGGCTTGCGCACTTCGAAGAACTTGAGGAGGAATAGTTCTTGGCTGGTTTTCATCAGCAGGTACAAAAGCAACGTGAAAATGCCTGGCACGATCGCCATATTAAGTTGTGCACCTTCAAGGTAAATGAATTAGTGTTGCTGTATGATAGTAAGTTTGAAAACTTTTTGGGAAAATTTAGAATGCATTGGCTGGGACCATACGTGGTTAAGGAGGTGACAGCCAGAGGCACGGTCCAGCTAGTCAAACTAAATGGAGAACCCTTCCCAGGCAAAGTGAATGGCAACTTCTTGAAGCCCTACACGGGTGGGCCGGCTATTTGACTAGCTGACAGAAGCACAACCTTCATGCTCCAAGGATCCAGACAAGGGCACGTGACTATAAAAATATGTAGTAGATACCGGTACAGATGTCTGGAAGTAGTTCGAATAGAGAAGTCTCAGAACAATGTATGCAACAGATCCAACAAGTAGCAGTTCAGTGCGCTACTGATCTCTTCACAGTTCAAGAACAGTTGGAGAGAATCCATGCAAAGATCGCTGCGCTGACCGAGTGACTCGAGGGTGAGCCATGATGTTTGAGTTGGAGGCCTGTTGGGCATGGAATCCCCCCAAGGCATGTTTTGGGGCTCAAAGCCCAAGTTTTGACCGAATTGTATTGTAAAACTTCGTGAACTGCGGGTGGAAGAGTATGATAGAGTCACAGGGTTGTCCGCCCTAGCTTTGTAATGTAATGTCAGCCTACCCATGGTTCGTGGACCATGGGATTGTATAAATAAAGCAAGGCTCTAAGTGTAAAAGATAGGTAAGTAGTATAAAGAGCAAGAGTCTAAGTGACTAAGTGCAAAGTATGCCTTTGGGTCGTAGGGTAGGAGAAGGCTCTGCAGCAGAGTGCATAGAAGCCTAGTAGTCCACAACTGAGTGCGCGGACCCCTTCAGCTGAATGCACAAGGCGGAGTCAAGTCTGTAACCGAGGAAGGGATTAATAAAGAAGTTTTATCATAATTCTATGTATAAATTCTTGGGTTAATGCATGTTTGATATAATTTGCAAATATATTGTTTATTTACTACATGCACATGTATGAATGGTTTATATTATTAAGTATAACTTAAAGCATGCAAGTAGGCTAAGATAATCAACTAACATTGGAATCTCAATAAAGTCTTGCGTAATAACGTAGAAGCGCAAAGTTCAACCCTTGAGTAGGGCTGCGTGAAGGCAGTATCTCAGGCTGCGAGGTACAAGAAAGTGCGTGAAGCAACTTACGCGCATGGTCGAACCGCAAACCACTTGAACTCATTAGACGTCTGCAGGGTGCGGAAACTTGGTTCTAGCACCCTCCCATATTACTTTGGGTGAGACCTTAGTCCACGCTCCATGGACTATTGTCGAAAGGGCCAGTAGTACCGAGATTTGGTTAGCTAAATCACCTCTAAACCTGGATCAGACCCCAACAAGCCAACACTTCTGGTCCCCTTTTGCTTGTAGTTTCAAGGTTTCCCAGACGAAGGTCTAACATATCCATCTTAATCTACAACCTTTCTGCCTTGCTTTGCAGTAGACCAATATTTTGATTAAGGAGAAACAATTAAACCTGGTTCTCAACGGCCAAAATTTCCCCTTTGTGATTTAGCAAAGATAAAATATGCACCGTAGTTGCTATGATATATTCAAGCTAGCAGGTGATTTTGATGATCTCCCACATAACCAAATTTTGTGACACACTTTCCATATTTTATTATGCTATTCAACCTAAGTTTTCACTAATCTGAATTGGACCATTATATAATTTTCATCCATCTCGATGCATTTGGAGTGGAAAAAGTGGAGGAATGAGCTCACGAGACCATTTTTACCGACAGAACCCAGTTTGGCGAAACAGGGTTTGAAACCTTCTGGGAGTGTTTTGAGGCATAAAATAACGTTTTTTGGGGGGTAAAACTTTGTCACTGTAGTGTGACACATTTTCATGCTATTATACACACATATACCTTTCAAACAATGCAAGAAGCACATCAATCAGAATCTTTATGTAAAAGTTATTCCACTCAGAAGTTGACCTTCCTTTTTTCACACCTATAGTTCGGGAGGATGCCGCGTCAGCCCCCATTATTCATGGAAAAGGGACTAGCCACATGCTTGTGATGTAAAAGACTCTAGAAGAGTCTATTTTGTAACTCTAGTTAAGAGTTGATGTAGTCAAACTTAACCACTAGTAGGCTATCAGGCTGTGTTATAACCGGGCCACTAGGAGGAAGAGGCATTCCATTATTTTGAGAGAATTTTGTTCCATAGATGAGCAAAGATAGGCAGGATAGATAGTAGGCAGAGCACATAGAGAGGATCTGTGCATTGTAGTAGCCTATGGGCCACATAGATTACTTCTTTGTACTTGCATCCATATTTCCACACAAAGAAAGAGAGCGAAGCAACCTCACCTTCCAATTGGGTTTTCTCCCGAAAGGGTTTCCCAGAGAGCATATCTTGTATCTTATGTGTGTGTGAGCTTATTTTTTCATTCTCTAATTTTCTGCATAATTTATATTTGCATGCATGCACTAATTATAGTTAAATCCGAAGATCTTTAAGTTTAATAAACTGTGATAGTGCAAAATTTTAGTATTTTAATATATTATTATCGAATCTGTTGTGATGAACTATCTAGTGGAACATCCACAATAGTTTATGGACCATTTGGTAACAAATAAGTTTCTTTGAGTATTTGTGGATTTTTTAGGGGATCTAGGTTGGCGGGGTCAAAAATTGTAAAACCTAATCATGAATGACGAATCTGTAAATGAACCTCATGATCTTGCAGAGGTAAGGTTTTCGCGGCTTGAAAAACAAGTTGCGGATATAAAACACAATGTAAACCTTGTCATGATGGCCCTAGGCAATAAAATGAGGATATTTAGAGAAGATGGGGGTTCGAATAAAGAGGAAAAATCAGAAAGGGGATTAGGAGATCGTGAAGACACAGAAAACCAGCCGAAGAAAGAACCCATAAAATATTAACCTAGTTCGAGTGTCGTGAATCAATCCCTACTTAAAGTGGAAGAAAAATTAGATATCAAGATGTAACATGGTGATATCGATTTTATGAAGCTAAACCACTAGTTGTAGTAACTGGAAGTTTGTTTCAACATCCATCAGATCGTGGAAGGGCAAAACATCTCATTCACACAACTGAAAAAGAGGGCCATGCACTAACTTGTTGGGAGACCCACACAGAAAGCCTGAGGTTGGAGGAGAACCTCTAGTGACTAAGTGGGAGGATTTCAAAACCCTCATTAAATTACCATTTTATCCCATTGGGTACGTGGAGGACCAGTGGATCCGGTGGAATTACTTCAGGCAAAATCTAAGCCAAAGCATACAAGAGTACACAGGAGAATTCAGAAAGATGGCTATAATGCTGGGTATCTCTCCAAAGAACCCATATGTACTCTTCAAGTATTTAGGAGGTTTGAACTACCATCTACATGAGCAAGTGATGTTGTTCAAGCCTAAATCGGAGGATGAGGCCTGTGTACAAGCACAATACCTGGAGAACATAGTCCTGAAAAGAGTGCAATCAAGTGGATCAAAGGAAAAGGAGCAACGTGAAGCCTCTAAGGATAAGAAGAAGGAGAAAAAAGGGGGAAAATATAAAAATATGACAAATAAAACACACAAGTGCAAAGGTCCTAGGAATCACTGCAACCACTGCAACATTGATGGAAATACAGAGGAGAATTGATGGAAGTTGCATCTAGAGCTAAACCTGAAGAATAAGAGCAAAGATAATAAGAAGAAGAATCTCACGACCACTGATTCAAGCAACCAAGTTGAAATCATCTTAGATGTGGATGAGAAGATCATATGTACATCAGTGCAAAAATAGGTGAATCTAAGTAACCTTCATCAACATGAAGAGAAAGAAATGACCAAACTCTTACATATAAAGATACAGGTCAAGAAGAAAAAGGTTGATGCTCTATTTACCTTAGTATTGCAGGCGAATCTCATTGTAGTAGAGCTGGTCAAGAAGTTGGGGATGGAAGTTCGTGATAATCCAAACCCATATCCATTGGGATGGGTAAATAAAGATGCAGAGTTGAAGGTAACAAAACAATGAAAAATTAGATTTGCTATCAGTGTTGATTTTATTGATGAAGTAGAACTGGATGTGGTTCCCCTCGATGTATGTGGAGTCATTTTTGGGAGTCCATACATGTACATGGATGATGCAATATTCATGAGGAGAGCTAACCAATACCGGCTCATCAAGGATGGAAAATCATTCATCATCAATGCGCACAAAGGAAAGTAAAAAATTTCACTGGTAAGTTTCAACCAAGCCAATAAATTGATCATTTCCTGCAAGGAGTATCTTTTATTGTTTTTAAGAGAAAGTCAGTCTGAAGAGGAGTCAATAAGATACCAGGCGTCCCTAGAGGGGTGTGCCAAGAAACATAAACAACAATTTTAGGAGTTGTTATAGGCATACAAGGATGTGTTCCGGGAGCCTAAAGGGTTACCATGTAAGAGAGAAGTGGAGCATGAGATACATCTATTGCCAAACTCCCCATTACCAAATATTTGGTTATACAGGCAGTCGGTTATAGAAGCAAGTGAGGTGAAGAAAAATTTGCAACAGCTGCTGAAATAGGTTGTGATTCAACGGAGTACATCACCATGTGGGTCACCCATCATCATTGTGCCAAAAAAGAATGGGACTTAGCAGATGTGTGTAGATTATAGGGCATTGAATAGAATCATGCTCAAGAATAGATACCCCCTACACACGATAGACGATTTTCTAGATCAGTTGTAGCAAGAAAATTATTTCACCAAGCTAGACTTGAAGTTTGGATACCACCAGGTTCGAGTCAAAGAACAAAACACATGGAAGACTTCCTTCAAAAGAAACGCAAGGTTTGTATGTAATGCACTAGCTACATTTATGAGAATAATGAATGATATATTGCACCCTTTTATAGATTCATTTGTTATTGTCTGTTTGGATGATATACTAGTACATAGTGATACCTTGGAGGATCATATTTCACATTTGACGCAAGTGTTGGAAACAATTAAGAAGCACCAGTTGCTAGCAAATCTCAAGAAGTGTGAGTTTGTGCAACAGTCCTTGGTGTATCTGGGGTATGTGATTAGTGGAGGAGAGTTGAAGATGGATCCTTCCAAGATGTAGGCCATTATGAAATGGTTGGTGCCTACTAATGCTTTTGAGGTCAAGAGTTTCATTGGAGCAACATAGTACCTGAGGAGGTTTACATTGCATTTTATATCCGTGAATTTTTGTTTGAGCCATGAAAACCTCACCTCTACAAGACCATAAGGTTCATTTATAGATTCATCGCCTATGATTAGGGTTTTACAATTTTCGGCCCTACGAATCTAGACCCCTACAATATCCAAAAAATACCCAAAGAAACCTGCTATGATACCAAATGATCAGTGAAATGCTGTTTATATTCCATTGGACAGTTCATCACAACATATATGATAATATTATATTTAAAATCTGAGATTCTACACTATTGTAGTTTATTAAACTTTAATCTCCAGGGATTTAATTGTATTTAGTGCATGCATACGAATATAGGTTATGAAGAAAAGCAGAGAATGAAAAAATAATGTCACACATAGATAAGACACAAGATGTGCTCTCTGGGAAACCCTTTCGGGAGAAAGCTTAGTTGGAAGGTGAGGCTACTTCACTCTCTTTCTCTGTCTAGAAATATGGCAGCAGGTACAAAGAAGTAATGCCCGTGGCTTGTGGGCTACTACAGTGCACAAATCCTCTGTGTGTGCTCTACCTCCTACCTCTCCTAACAATATTTTCTTAGCTATGGAATAAAATGCTCTCGAAAGAATGGAATGACTCTTCCTCCTAGTGGTGCAGTTATAACACAACCCGATAGCCTACAAGTTGTTAATTTTGACTACATCAACTCTTAACTAGAGTTACGATATAGAATATTCTAGAGTCTTTTACATCAAAAACACATGGCTAGCCTCTTTCCCATAAATTATGGGGCTTGACGCGGCATCCTCCTGAACTATAGGTGTGAAAATAGAAAGGTCAACTTCTGAGTGGCATGCATTTTGCATACAGACTCTGATTGATGCACTTCTTGAACCATTGGAAAGATATTTGTGTGTATAATAAAATGAGAAGGGGAATTTTTTAAGTGGAAATTTTTTACCCCCAAAAAACTTCATTTGATGCCTCAAAGTGCTCGTGCAAGGTTTCAGACCCCATTTTCCAAACTGGGTCCCGCCGGTAAAAATGATCCCATGAGATGATTCCTCCACTTTTTCCACTCCAAATGCATCAATATTGATGAAAAACAATATAGTGATCTAAGTCAGATCACACCTCCCCATTTTGGGAGGCTTTTAGTCCCCAAAAGATTTTACTAAATGAGGTGAGGAAAATTTTCCTCCACCTTCTCTTTGGTGTACCATCTAGCTTTGCCTAGAAGTTTTCCCTTCAACCCAATCTACCAAAGGTCATGTTGCCCATGTCTTGTAGTTCTGGACCTCTTCTGCAAAGCTATATCCTCTATCAACTCTACTTGAGTATTTGGTGCCAAATCCTCCACAAAAGGTAGGACCTGTTCCTCTTCTTGATCTAGAATGGAAGGTTCATAGAGTTTCAAATTCTCTACATTCATAATTGAATAAATGCACCTATATGGTGGTAAAATAAGTCGATAGGAATTATCACACGTATTTTCTAGTATCTCAAAGGGAACATACCTTAGAGCCTTGATGTTCTTGCCAGGCCCCTACAACCTCTCCTTGTTCAACTATAGCCATACTCAGTATCCCACCTTGAATGATTTCTCTGTTCTGTGTTGATCATGCCTAGAGTTATACTTTAATTGAGACTTCTACAGTGTTTCTTGTACATGTAGCTGGATCTACTTGATCTTCTGTATAATTTTTTCAGCCCTCAAAGCATCTTCTATAAGATATTCCTTCACTCCTCCTTACTGCGCATATGAAATATCCAAAGGTGAAGGTGGAAAATATCCAAAACAAGTCTCAAATGGGGAATTTCCTGTAGGATTGTAAACTTCTTCTGTATATATAATAGATTTTTAACCAAGGTCTTTCGATGCTTTTAGTTGTTTCCCCTCAAAAGCTGCACCAAATTTCTATTGACTACTTCTAGTTGCTCATATGTCTATGGATGGAATGATGTAGATCTCTTCAACTTTCTATCCATCTTCTCCCACAATGTAGTCCAGAATGCACTGAGAAATCTTGTGTCCATTTCTCAAATGATGCTCCTTGGTATCCAAAAGTGCACCCAGACCTATCCAGAGAACAAGTTTACTGCTTCTTGTCTGTTGATGGTCTTTTTACAGGGCATCAGAACACACATATTGCTGAACCTGTCAACTACCACGAACAGGTAGTCATGTATCTTCCTGTTTATCGGTAAAACTCCCAAAAATTCCATGGAAATGCTTTCCCAAGGACAAGTAGGTACAAGTAAGGGATGATATAGACCCCGTTTCTTGTTGCTAGGATTGCTGGTGCAACAAAACATGCATCCTCTTATGAACCTAGCTACTTGCTCTTGCATCTTGGGCCAATACATATACCTTTGCAAGTTAGCCATGGTCTTCCCTACACCAAAATGACCAACAACTTTGGAGGTGTGAGCCTCTCTAATCAGCTACAAATGCTCACCTTTAGGAACACATAACTTATCCAAACTATAGAGTAACCCATCCTAGATATGGTATTCAATGGTGTTGTCACCATCATGCACATGATTCTAACTCTGCAATTGCTGATACACCTCCTTGATGTCCTCATCTTTTGAATATGACTCTTTGTATGCATCATGGCTGAATGGCTCCATGTGCATAAGATTCCCTAGTGGCCTTGAAATCATATAGGCCAACTTGTTTGTGTTGTCCTTCTTATACTTGATCACCAAATGAAACTGCTGTAAAAACCCCATCCACTTGTAATGCCTGGTCTGCTGTAGCTTATTCTGGGCCTGCTAGTATTTTAACAACTAGTGACCTGTATGGATTATTGTATCCTTTCCCATAAGATAGTGGTTCCACTTATTCCCATCTTGCACCATGGCATAAAGCTCCTTATCCTAGGTAGGTTAGTTAAGAACTGCCGCATGAAATACTTTAGAATGGTAGCAAACGAGCCATCCTCCATGCATCAAGACAACTCCCATAGCATATCCACTCACATATGTCTCCACTTAAAAGGGTCGCTGCAAGTTTGGTAATGGAAAAAATGGTGCTTGAATAATCTTCTTCTTTAGCTCCTTGAAAGCCTTCTGTTAACCGTTTCCCCACTAGAAACTCTTGCCACTTGCTATTATGGCGTGGAGGGTGCTTCTATTGCTGAAAATGAGGCTATGAATTTCCTTAGGTACTGCGCTGGTCCAATGAAAATCCTGACCTCAGAAACATTAGTAGGCACCAACCTTTTCATGATGGCCTCCATTTTGGAAGGATCTATCTTCAGCTCTCCTCCACCAATCACATACCCTAGATACATCAAGGATTGCCATGTAAACTCACACTTGTTGAGATTTGCTAGCTGTTGGTGCTTCTTCAATGTTTCCAACACCTGCGTCAAATGTGAAATATTGTCCTCTTAGGTAGCACTATATACTAGTATATCATCGAGATGGACAATAACAAATGAATATATAATAGGGCTCAATATATCATTCGTTATTCTCGTAAATGTAGGTGGTGCATTACATAGGCCAAATGGAATAACTAACCACTCATACAAACCTTTCCTGGTTTTGAAGGAAGTCTTCCATGTGTTTCTTCTTTGACTCGAACCTGGTGGTACCCAGACTTCAAGTCCAACTGGGTGAAATAATTTGCTTGTTGCAACTAATCTAGCAGGTCGTCTAGACTAGGAAGGGGGTATCTGTTCTTGAGAGTGATTTTATTCAACACCCTATAATATATACACATCCACCAAGTCCCATCCAACTTTGGCACAATGATGATGGCCGACCCACATGGTGATGTACTAGATCAAATGAAACCCTATTCTAGCAATTGCTGCAACTGTTTCTTCACCTCACTTGCTTCTATAACGGACTGCTTATACAACATAATACTTGGAAATGGTGAGTTGGTAAATACCTTTATCTTGTGCTCCACTTCTTTCTTAGGTGGTAACCCTTTAGGATTTCGGAACACATCCTTGTATGCCTGTAAAAACTCCTCTAATTGTTGTTTATGTTTCTTAGAACACCCCTCCATGGATATCTTGACTCATATTGAATCCTCTTCAGACTAAATCTCCCTTAAAAACAATCAAACATACTTCTTGCTCGAATTGATCAATTTCTTGGGTTGGTTGGAAATTACTAGTGAAATTTTCAACTTTCCTTTGTGCACGTTGATGATGAAAGATGCTCCATCGTTGATGAGACGGTAATGGTTAGCTCTCCATATGAATATTTCATTATGCATGTACATGTATGGACTCCCAAAGAGGACTCCACATACATAAAGGGGAACCATATACAACTCTACTTCATCAATAAAATCAACACTGATAGCAAATCTAATTTTTTACTATTTTTCTACCTTCAACTCTGCATCCTTATTTACCCATACCAATGGATATGGGTTTGGATGATCACAAAATTCCAACCCAAAATTCTTGACCAACTCTGCTTTAATGAGATTCGCCTGCAATCCTGAGTCAAACAAAGCATTAATCTTTGTCTTCTTGACCTGTACTTTATATGGAAGAGTTTGATGATTTCTTTCTCTTTATTTTGCTGAATGCTATTTAGATTCACCTCCTTCTATACTGATGTAAATATGATATTCTCATCCATATACGAGTTGCTTTCAGCTTTGTTTCTTGAATTAGTGGCCATGAGATTCTTCTTCTTATTATCTTTCTTCTTATTCTTCGGGTTTAGCTCTGGATGCAACTTCCAACACTTCTCCTTTGTATGGCCATCAATGTTGCAATGGATGTGGTGGGCTCCAGTATTGCAGCAATGACGTTGCAATTCCTTGGACTCCCTTCTTTACTTTTATCAACCCGGTAGTTCGTAACAAACTTGGAAGCAACGGTGTTGTATGCACAAGTACTAGATCTTACTGCAAGCTGTCACTTGATCAGCTGGCACAAGTTCGCTAGGAGCTCAAGCCAACTTCTATGAGTTCTCAGAAGAAGATTTTAATTGTGATGGACAAAATCTAACTCAAGAGAGGCTAGTCTACTTCCAGAAAGAAGATGAAAGCTGAAAGGAAACACAAACCCTAGCAAACCCTAGTTCTACCGACTAACCTTACTTGTGCAAGAAAAGAGATGAAAGATGCTGGATTGGATGCCATTGATTCTTGAAGAGGTAAGATGCACATGGTTTATCTACTTCTGAAGGAAAATATGGGAAAATCATCTTTTTAATTTTGAGTAATTTTGCAGAATTATTATGCATGTGCTTCAACTATTTTTGACTGTGCAGAGGTTTATTGGAAAAAGGAAATGGAGTGGGCACTTGCAGGAGGTTGGGAAGGTGATAAGAGGGTCTAAGGGGTCACTAGCACCCTTTTATAGAATTCCACAACGATCAGATCTCGAAAAACTGCTCGTGTGAACTTCTATTGGAAGTCTGTAGGGATTCTACAGGAACAGGCTGAAAGTGGGTTTTAGAGGGTTGATGGTGGAAAAACAATGGGAAAGTGGAAATTAAGGATGGATAGGGATGTTAAGGGGTCTAGGATCTGGTAGATGAAGCTCAGGAGTGATGAAGATGGTTGGATCTGTTCAAAGATGAAGGAAGCAATGTTGCACATAAATGTAGAAATTAAGGGCAAGTTGGGAAAGTATGGCGAATGGGTGAAGGAAATCTTGAGAGAGAGACTGGAGCAAGTTGTATGATGGAGGAAGGATAGGCTGGAGTGTCTTACAGGTCTTATGCACACAACTTTCCAAAACTAATCCAAGCAAAGACTAGAAAAACAAAGATTTATCAATTTTGACCTAATCTGACCTAAAAACCCGAAACATGATGAACATAAGTTTATAGACAGGACATCATGCAAGATAGCTACGAAAATTGAGAAATAACAGATCTAAACATGAAAATACAACTGATATCAACTTTTCCAACTTAAAATCTAACACTAGCAATTGCATTAGAAGGCAAAAACAATGTTTTTGTGGCAACAAGTGTGCCTTGGTCTTAGTTCATGGTCCCAAGGAGGGAGAAATGAGATCAAGGACTGCTTGATAGCCTTTTTTGGATATTTTTTGTTACCAAACTATCGAATCAACCTGAAGCATGAAAAACTATCTTGAGCATAAAAAACAACCTAAGTAACAAAGTAAGATTTTAACCTAAATAATAGAATTATTCTATGAATGCAAGAAAAGCGCATAAAAGTACACAAAGGAGGTACTGGAACTTGGGTTGGGCCCAACCCCAAGAGCTACAACCTCCTAAGAATGCTCAAAGCTGGTGGAAAGTGAAATTCATCCTCATTAATAAAAAATAATAATCATGTCACAAAACTGTTTACAACAAGAGCTCGAAAATGAGCTGAATGCAGATCTGCACTAAAGTGTGAAAATAAACTATTCAATAGTTACACTACCAAGGCTTGAAGCCTTCCTACTAATGCAAACAAGGACTCCCAACAGTACTCCTTAACTTTAGGAGCTTGGCTACCCAAAACTGCAGTTAATCAACCACTTCACTAGACCTGCTCGGCTGCCCCTTGAAATCATCTTTGGTGGGCTGTTGAACTTCAAGCTGATGGTGGAGAACTCGAGGAAGGGGTCATTTAGTGCAGGAGACACCCCTCCTATAAATCCTCAGCCTTTTTCCTTCGTATTTGGCTGCCAATTTTCTCATAAATGCCTGACCTTAGTCCAAAAAATGTCCAAAAATTTGCAATAAGCACGTATTAGACTTTGTGGTCAAGTGACTATTCCCATTCATTCAATTAACATAAATATACTCAAAAGCATGCATAAAACTATGAAGAATGGTGGATTAAACAAGAATAATAGGCAAAATGAGCCCATAAAGTTACCCATTTTTGGGGCTCATGATCACCCCCCTGCTGAATGTGTTGCTCATCCTCTGAGCAACTAATCCAGTTCATCATCTTTGATTGCTTTGACTGCCTCTCTGACATCCTAGGCTTCCGAGGTGATTTCCTCTTCTCTGTCATGAAACCCTGTCTTTCTCTCTACTTCCTCCCATTGCCCGTGTTCTTCTTCTTCCTTCACCCCTTAAAGTAGTCCTGAAAGTAATTGAGGACTGAACTTTAGGCCAATCCAGTTGGCCTTCAGGTTTTGCATTGTCTGTTTATAAAGTGGCACTCTTGCCAAAGCCTCCCTCATTCTGATTGGGGAGTGGTACTCTCTTATTTTTAGACTATGGGACAATGCGTTCCATCTCCTTGTGCAAGTGTGAATGCAATTATTACCAAATAGTCTTTCCATGTCTTCAAAGTGAGCAATGGCCTAAGCTTGCCTTTCAACGTAATTTGGGAGAACTTGAGGGTTGTTGGCAAGGTGTTGATGAGCATATACTAAAGTTGAGGGATCTTCTGGTTCTTCCCTAATCATGAGTGGCTCACTTAGCTCCCTGTCCATAACGTTCCAAATTTCTACTACCCTCTTTTCCTCATGGCTTAACCAAGAAGCCATAGCCATGAGTTGTACATCTCCCAATGCAGCATTGGGGTCCCATAGATTCATGTTTGGAAGTGCCAATTTGTGTAAATAGAATTCTGCTAACTTAACCTTATCTTCAACTGAGATATTGTCACACAAATACATGAACTGATTGTAATTCTGGAATGGAATGGTGCCCCTTTGGGCCAATGTGTTAATTTGAAATTGCAACCATTGGTCTTTAAGATATATTGCATAGGACTCAGTAGGTTGCCTACATTGTAAGGCTTCTACTGCCCATCTGGCCATGCATGCCATTTGGGCTTCTTTTTCTTGCAACGGTTGTTTTAAAACATGTATTTCTTCTGCTGCCTGAGACTCCTTTTCTTGCAACAATTTTGTCAGCATCTCAACATCAGCTTGTAGCTTTTTCTCTCTCTGCTGTTTCTCGATTGTTTCCTTATTTGCTGGAGGTCCTTCTTGTTGCTGCTGCCCTCCCAAAATGGACAACATATCTTCCTTATGGCCTTCCTATGGCAACAAATTCTTTTTTAGTAGCTCATTCTCCTCCTGTAGCTGGGCTCTTTTACTGCTTTCTATGTGCCTCACCATGGCCAACTCTCTTCTTTATTCTTTTAGCTGTTCTTCCAAGTGGCCTATGTTTGCAACTCCCTTGGATTTGACAATTCTCATCCAAGAGTGAGTCCTAACCCGTTCCTGTTCCAATGCAAAGAAAAGTGGTACAACAAACTTCTGTGGGATGATTTTCCCACTTTCTAACAAGTTGTAATATGAGCCCAAACTAGGCTGAGGGCTTGGTTCTAGTATCTCCTCAGTCTTGTCTTCTCCTTGTGACTGTTTGGCTACCTTCTCCTCCAATTTCTCAGTCTCTTTAAACTTGGCTAGAGTTTCCTATAGAGATGTTTCAGCTTCCTGTAGAGCTTCCTTTGAGTCCATCATCCTAATTTTCTCTTTCCATGTGGAGGTTTTTGGGCTTCCTCCTTCATAGGTGATAGATATCTTGGAAGGAGACTCTTCCTTCTTTTTAGTGGCTGTGTCCTCAATGACAATTGGTTCCTTTGATAGTGGCTGGGGTTTGCCTACTTTGATCCTTGTGCTTCTTCTGGCTTTAAAGTACATGGAAGTTTGCCTCTTTTTTTTTGTTTTTTGTTTTTTAGGTGTGCTTAATGCAGCAAGCACAACTGCTGCTTCCCGTGCCAACATTTCAAGGGATTCCTCTTGCTGCTCTTCTTTTCCTTCACTTCCTGTAGAAATCTCTATGCCCACTGTTTCTGCCTGTGTTATTGATATCTCAGGGTGTGTCTTTTCCTTCTCTTGTTGGGTGCCTACTTTGGCTGTGGTAGTCTTTTTTTGGGCTTTCTCAGCCTTTTCCTCCAATCTGTGTCCTTTTTCCCTTCTCCGTTCTTGCTGTTGTCTCTTTCTTTGTTTTAGGCTGAGCAGTCTTGTCAATTCTTCCTTTTCTTTCTGTTTTTCCTCTGTTTTTACCTCTACTTGAATGTCTTGTGCGCCCTCATCATTGTTCTTCTCAATTTCTTCAGTTTGCTCTTCCTCATCACTTCTGGATGGGGTGATGTTCTCAGCGAAAGTTCTAATGTCATCATCCTTGGACATATTTTTGAGGATTTCCCAAGCTATGGGGATAGTATAGGTGTGTAAAGCATCTTCCACCAATAGTTTGATGAACCCATGGTGAGCCAACTGATCTGGGATCCCTTCATTTAGATTGTACCACATTCAATTAAGGACTGAAGGAGGAAATATGGGATGCTCAGGTTTTTGGCTGGAGGCAAGTCCATCCCGTTCCTTAATTCATGTAACAACCTGAAATGATATCCATAAATGATGCTGAACCTCCCTTCACATGTGATATACTTCATTATTTGATAACTGACTTAACTCCAGACAGGAGGCAAGCTTGTCCTTCTAACCCCGTTTTTATCTTCTACAGGATGCTCCTCAAGCAGAAAAAATGTTTTCTTAGAAACTTGTCCCAATGATCTCTCCTCTTTGCTCCAAGGGAGCCCCAATGGTAGACCAATAATTCTACTAAGGAGATCAGGTGTAAGTTCTAGGGTCAAACCCCTAAAACTAACTGTGGCATGTGTCTTCGAATGTGGTCTCACGGACATCAAAAACTCTTCAGTTATCTCCTCATCATAACCCTGAATTCTATCAAAGAAGGATATCTAGTTTGCCTTGGTGAAAAGGTCCACCACCTCAGGGTGCTCATGCAATTTGCTAGAGTTTGAGGGTTCTTTCCTTATGAATGCTCTTAGCATGGTGTTGAGTGCTCTTTTTGTATTTTAACCAGAAAAGAAAATGCTCAGGTGGGAAAAAAAGTCAATCACTAAAACAGAGGATACCTAATTTCGGTTTCTTCCGAACCCAAGAAGGAATTTACCGGGTGCTTCTTTGAAATATCAAATGGCAATAATTCTCCTGTTTTAAACTGTTGCCACCCTGAATTTGACTTCCTGGTTTTGAAAATAAAGTTTTTTTTTCTACAGAACAGAGGATAAGGGCACATGTTCTTTTCTCAACATGTAGATAGATATGCACATTCGTTTTTTTTCACACACACATACAGGCTGGCCTTTACTGCTGCATGTATCTTTCTTACAGGAGAATTTGAAAAAGGATGGGGAGATTTCAGATGCAGAGAGAAAAAGAAACTGTGTAGACTCAGGGAAATATGCAGACAGACTTTCACTCCTTTAATGCACAGTTAGATTTTCACTCTCTTTTTCAATCTAATGCCCTGTTCAATTTAACACCTTACTCAAACAAATCATGCACAGAGAAGTTTTCCCAAGCCTACCTCATTTTGAGCTTGAATTCCGACATAAATCCCAAGTTCTCTTTCTGCAGAGCTGTTCTTTGCCTTTCCTGTAGAACCCTTCTTGTAGAAATCTCCCGACCCCTGTAGAATGAAACTGTGCTTCCGGTAGAGCCCGATAGGCGAGATATTTTCAAAAACAGGCAGGAAACTGGTGGAGGATGACTAGTTAGCTACTCTGCAAGTGGTAGATGTGTACTCCAGTCGTGAACGTCTTGAGTGCAGAATGAACAAAGGGTGGTGAAGTTTCAATTGAGCTGTCTTTTAACTGCGAGCATGATTCGTGGTGAGGGGATGAGGTGGCTGAACCAAATCGTTGATCCTACGTCATAGCCATAATATTTCTGCATGCCGTTTGATTGCCATCACCTCCCTTTCTCCCATTATCTGCCGCCACCACTACCAGTCCCGAAGATTTCTTCTTTAATGGGCATTCCACACGTGCTGGCTGCGTATCTAATCGACAGTTTTGAATTTAACGGGGCTCGTTTGGATTCCACGAGGATGTGTAACTGGCCGAGGGTGGCCAGTTGACTGGCCATCGATTCCACTCAATCTGAATCATTCCCATAGTCACGCAGCCTTGAAATATGATTTATGCAATTTAAGAATAGGTTTAGCCACTTACTTGCGTAGTCGCGACCGTGTTATGCATATTTCGGATTTTGGAACCCATTTCTTCATTGTTGTTGTTGCTTGCGCACTGCATACTTGGATTTAGGCTGTTGATGATGTTCACACATTCAAGTAGAGCTCCATGCATGTTTCATCTTCCGTACTTTGCTGTCCTTGTCTCTGGAGTATGTCTTTGAGAGGGATCAGCTGCTACAAGAATCCTGTAGGATTTCCTGTAGCTGCTTCTCCTCCTGGAATGCAAGCTAGAATGAGTAGGGCTAC
>APFE031378089.1:127292-137310 GCA_000404065.3 Pinus taeda
TGCTTCTTTGATTTGTCATTGAAAATTTTTGCTGGCAGCATGAAGGAAACAAAATTTCTGTGTGTGACTGTGCAAGGACATAAAAATGAGTGCAATGGAGGTATACAGAGATGGAAAAAGATGACATATGGCGATGGATGGAAGCAGGGAGGTTTACAGGTCTCATAGATAGATTCCCAACCTTCGGGTCCTCTTTTGAGATCGATTTTGGCTTTTCTGTAGATTCTGCAGGATCCTCCTGTAAGATACATAATTTCCTGTAGAAGGTGAAATCTTAGCCCGAATGGGACCAAACCTTAGGAAAGGGTAATGTTCATGGAGGGATAGATTGTGAGGGATGCCTACAGCTTTGTTATGACCTTTGTCTTTGACTTGTGCGATCCTCCTAAATCCTGTAATGACCTTCCTGTAACCTGCAATTTATTCAACAGAAATTAGGTTTATTTTTTTTAGTCTGAGATAGCTGGGGTGCCTCCACGAGGTTTTCACTCTCACTGTCTGCCTTAGGTGCCTCCAAAAGGTTTTCACCCAAGGATATTTTATTATTATTATTATTATTTTTTTTTTTTTCAAGGTGTGGGTGGAGTGGAGATAGGGACTTGCTCCACTACCAGCACCAATTTACCTAGAGTTTCAATGAACTCTTGCTTAGAAAGGGGCTTCTTGTAGATTTTCAATCAATGCCTATTGACGAGCATGGGGATGGCTTCTTCATCAATGATCTTGATAAGGACTGAACCATTGTCATTGCATTTCTCCACTGTATATGGTCCCAGCCATCTTGTCCTCAACTTCCCTTTGAAATCCTTGTATCTTGAATCATATAACAACGCCCAATATCCTAGCTGAAATTTCTTTTCTTTGAGGTGCTGATCATGCCATATCTTTCTTTGAAGTTGGACTACTTCTGAGTGGAGAAGGGCATGCATTCTCTGTTCATCTAATCCATTCAACTGCAGTAATCTTTCCTGTTGTGCATGGCTGAGATCTAGGTTCAGCTGAGCTACCAACCTCAATGTGTTATATTCAAACTCTATGGATAACAAAGCCTTCTTCCCGTAGACCAGCTCATAGGGTGTGAAACCCGATGTAGTTTTCCAAGTAGTGTTATAGTCCCATGCGGCCTTAACCAAGCGATATGCCCAATCTTTTCTGCTGCTGCTCACCACTTCAGTCAAAATCTCTTCCAAAGCTCTGTTAGTGACTTCCACCTGTCCATTTGCTTGCAGATGATAAGGGGTGGAAGTTCTGTGCTTAATCTTGTGATGAGTGAGCAGGTCTTCAATCAGGTTAGAAGTAAACTGACTTCCTTGATCTGTGACTAATTTTCTTGGGTAGACAAACTTGTAGAAGATATTTTTCCTCAAAAAATCAACTACTTTTTCTTCTGTTGCTGCCTTGATTACCTTTGTTTTTGCCCACTTTGTCAGGTAGTTCATGCACACAATGATGACTTTTGTTTTGAAGGAGGGTTGATAGGACCCACAAAGTCCATGCCCCACTTCTCAAATGGCTCTAAAGTCACTTGAGGTTGTAGGGGCATCTCATCCCTTGGAGTTGGTTTCCCCATCCTTTGACATCAGTCACATTGGCTGATGTATCTCCTGACATCTTGATGAAGAGTGGGCCAATAGTACCCGAACTGTAGAATTCCGAAGGAAGTTCTTTTTGCTGCAAAGTGGCCTCCACAGGGCCCATCATGACAGGTTAGGAGGATGTCAAAAAATTCCTCCTCCCTGACACAATGCCTCAAAATCTGATATGGGCCAAGTTTAAATAGGTTGCCCCTAATCCAAGTGAATGGGGCGCTTTTCCTCACAATATTACTCTTCTCTTTTGAGGATAGGTGTGGCGGAAACTGTGCTGAAACCAAGTAATTTTCTATATTAGTAAACCATGGAGAGAGTACTGAAATAACAAATAGGTCTTCATCTGGCATTTGATCATCCACCATCCCTTCTTCACCTGTAGGAAAATATAGTCTAGACAGAAAATCAACAACAACATTTTCCTTACCTGGCTTATCAATAATGGTTAAATCAAATTGCTGAAATAAAAGTAACCATCTAATGATACGAGCATTTACATCAGGTTTATTCATCAAATACCTAATTGCAACATGATCAGTGTGTACAAATGTTTGATAACCAATGATGTAGTGCCTGAACTTGTTTAGGGAATGGACTACAGCTAGGAGCTCTTTCTCAGTTATGGTATAGTTTAACTCGGCCTTGGATAGGTTTTTATTGACAAAATATATGGCATATGGTAGATTCTCTTCAACTTGTCATAAGGCTGCTCCTATGGCTTTCTTCGAGGCATCTGTGTGAATGTGGAAAGGCAGGGCCCAGTTTGGACCTCTCAATATTGGGGCAGTTACCAGCTTACCTTTCAACACATCCAGAGCCTCTTGACAGTTGTCAATCCATATAAACTCAATATCCTTCCCCAAAAGATCAAACAATGGAGAGGCTAGCTTACTGAAATCTTTAGTGAATCTTCTATAATATTCTGCTAAGCCTAGAAAAATTTGAACATCTCTTACCTTTTTGAGGAGATGGGACCCTTTGGATGATAGCAATCTTGCTGGGATCCACCTGTAATCCTTGCTGAGAAATTGTATGACCTAGCACGGCCCCTTCAGTCATTAGTAATTCACATTTTTCAGGACTGAGGGACAGGTTCATTTCAATACACTTGGATAAAACTTTTCCCAGGTTAGTCAATGCTTCTTGGAAGTTGGACCCATAAGGAGTAAAGTCATCCATATATATTTCCACTGAATCATGAACCAGCTCAACGTATATGCTCAGTATTGTTCTCTGGAAAGTGGTAGGAGCATTGCATACCCCGAAGGGAAGGACCCGGTAAGCAAAGGTACCCCATGGACAAGTGAAAGTGGTCTTATCTTGGTCTTCTGGGCTGATTTGGATTTGATTATACTTGCTAAACCCATCTAGGAAGGAAAATAACTTCTTCCCTGCCAGGCCATCTAACAATTGGTCTATGAAAGGCAAAGGGAAATGGTCCTTCTTGGTAGCTTTGTTAAGTTCTCGATAATCTACACAGATTCTCCACTTCCCGTTTTTCTTGGGCACAAGCACCAAAGGAGAAACCCACTCGTTGTCAGAGATGGGGTAGATGAATACTGCATCCAGCAAATTTTGCAGTTCTTCTTTGACAATGTCCTTAAGGGCTAGATTCATCCTCCCCTGACACTGCCTGACTAGTTTACAGTCCTCTTTAATGTAAATGTGATAGTTACAGACTGAAGGGTGGACTCCTTTCATCTCCTTATAGCTCTAAGCAAAAGCATCCAAATGGCTGTTTAATAAGCTATATAGCTCTTTCTCCTAGGAGGGGGATAGGGATGAGTTGATCTTCAAGGTTCTTTCAGGGCCAAATTCCACATTCCTAACTCAAGGAGAGGTCGGGTCACCCATGCAAAGATAAAATGAAGCACTGGATTGGGTGTCTTCTACCAACTCTTCTAATGGCAGCACACTGGGAGGTGGATTTTGAATTAAATTTTCAATAAGGTCATCCTCGGTTTGAGGACCTCCCCTGGTGGCTTCCACTGTGCACAAGGTGTAGAGTAGATTTCATCCTCATCTTCCTCCTCCAACCAGAGAGGTAAGTCATGTTCTAGTAGATGTTGGGCAGGAGTATATAGGATTAGCTGTTTGGACATAGGCCCATTGTTAATGATCATGCTCCCAGCTTGACAACTGATGTAAGCATCTATAGTGGGTAACCAAGGCCTGCCCAAGATGATGGGGTACCCAGTGAATTTTGCCTTTGGCTAAAGGACCAAGAAGTCTACAGAGTACTCCCAAGAATCAATGAAGACCATGACATCTTCCATAATCCCCTTGGGAGTCACCATGGACTAGTCTGCCAACTGCAGTACTATTGAGGTCTTCCTTAGGGAACTCTGAAGGTTGATTTTGAGCATAGTGTCCCTGGTCATTACGTTAATGACAGCCCCTAGATTAATCAATGTGTGGGGGATTATGGTGCCATTGATGTGGGCATCGACTACAGGACTCCCAGGGTCCAGATATTTTGGACAATTACTTGTCCCAACATCAGGTCAGACAATTGTCCTATGACATTGATAGTTGGGGCATCTATCTTGCACCTGCATAGGTGCCTGAAACACTTCTCTTTGATCAATTTTTTGTATATTGGTACATCTTTTATGGCCTGGAGAAGTGGTATTTTTACACATAACTGTTTAAGTTCTCCCAGAAGTTCAGTCTCTTCTGGGTTTGGTTGCACGGTTCCAGTTAGTCTCTCAGGAAAGGGTGGAATGTCTTTTGGTTCACTTTCTTGTTTTTCTTCATCATCCTCCTTAGGAGGAGGTTGGTTGTTTGGGAGGACCTTCCCAGATCGTAGGTTGATCTCTTGAATCTCGACAACATAGGTAGGGCATGTTGTCTCTCTAGTATATACCTGCTGGGCCTGTTTGTTATTAGGGTTGGGGTTCAGTTGAGCAAGAATTTGGGGTTGTCTTGGAGGAGCAGGAGGTAATGGTTGTGGTTGAGGAGGTGGTGGAGGCAAAATAGCAGGAGGAGAGTTGTACTGGGGCCTCCACCCCTGATGAGGTGCATTCCACTAAGGTTGTGGCTGAACATGAGAATGAAACGAATGAGCAGTAGGTTGAGTATGGTATTGAGATGGATATGACCAAGGAGGTGGTGCGGACTAGGAAGGATGAGCAGGGGGACCCCAAGAAGGTATGTGAGTGGATTGGTTGGGGTTGTAATAAGTTTGGGATGTCCCTTGCATCCCCTGTTGGTAAGGTCTAGGTCCATGTGGCCTCCTTTAGTTCATGAAGTAGAGTGGTTCAGTGGCTCCTTCAGCCCCTTGATACATAGCTTTAAATCCGGGTAAGGTTGGGCATTGGTTTGTAGGGTGGTCTGCCTCACAAACGAAACATACCTCTACGAAGTGCAATGGACACTCATTCCTAGGATGCTTCCTTGTGCATCTGGGAAAAAATATGGCTAAAGCCCTCTTAGCTTCCTCTTGCTTTTGTTGGATTCGGAAGGTATCCATTTGCATGGAAATGGTCTATCTCACCTCACTTTTGAGGTCTTCCATCTGATTTGCAAACTCATGTTTGGATAAGGTGGCACTGGCTGAAAGTTGACTCCCCTACCTCTTTTCCGGGTTGCCCTAGAATGGTTTCTAAACACAGTTTTTATGTCATCATAAGATAGCTGGTAGATGTCTCCCCAAGCTATCAAATGGAGGGTATCTAGAAGGTCTTCAGGGACTCCTCGGAGCAGAACCAGCTTCAGGTATTCAGGGTCAAGTGTGCATCTGACCCTTTTATAACTGAGTTGGAACCTTTCTTCATAGTCTTCTAAAGATTCATCACTTCCCATGGTCATCCCAAAGGTTTCTCCCTTTGTTTCCTTTGACCTACAGTAATCTCGATATTTGTTGTTAAAGGCTTGCTGCATCTGAGCCCAAGTTGTGATACTGTTTCCAGGTAACCCCATGAACCAGCGGAGTGCTGTATCCTTGAGGGTAGAGGCAAAGAGTTTCAACTTTTGCTTGTCTTCTGCATAGTCATAAGTTCGACAAAGGATAGCAAACTCAAAAAAAAGGTATCAGGGTCTTTAGTGGTCAATCCATGGAAGTGAGGTAAGGCTGAGGGACTTATGTTTTTCATTTTTGTGTCCCCATTGGTCTCTCGGATGGGAATGACACCTTCTATTCTCTCCTCATTTCCTATATTGTTTCTATGTTCAGCCATGGTCTCAGGAGGAATGTTTTCTTGCTCTTCTTCTGTTATAGGATCTTTGTATATCTTTGGAGGTTCACCTATAGGTTCTTCTTGATCAATGCCACCGAAGAAGAGAGAAGGGTGGCTGAGTGATGTGGTGGGGGTGTTGGGTAGGAATTTTCCTAAATTATCTCGATTCCTACGAGGCATGAAAGGAAATATTTTTGTTGATTTTTTTTTTTTATTTATTTTTTTTAATTTTCTTATTTGTTTAATTTTATTTAATTTTAAATTTTTATTTTTTCTGCTTGTACCTGCAAAACTGAAATTGAGTGAGCAACAAATTGCAACTAACTAAAATAAACCTTGCTGGAATGAAAATTGCAGAATTGAAATGAAAGCAAGAAATGACTAATCTATGGTTGTAGAATTGGAATTGCAGAATTGAAATGCTAATCTATGCTTGCAGAATTGAAATGCTAATATACGCTTGCTGAAATGAAATGAAAGCAGAAAATGTCTAATCTATGCTTGCTGAAATGAAATTGCAGAATTGAAATGCTAAGCTACGCTTGTAGAATAGAAATTTCAGTAATGAAATGAAAGCAGGAAATGTCTAATCCACTTTTGCGGAAATGAAATTGAAGAATGGAAATGAAACAACTACTCTACTCTTGCTGAAATAAACTACTTAGCAGAATGTTGCGGTAGAAAATAGAAGAAAAGCAGTAATCACAAATACTCTAATGCTTCTCCGACAACAGTGCCAAAAAGATGGTGAGCTCCAGTATTGCAGCAATGATGCTACAACTCTTGGGACTCCCTTCTTTACTTTTGGCAACCCGGTAGTTCGTAACAAACTTGGAAGTGACGGTGCTGTATGCACAAGTACTAGCTCTTACTGCAGGCTATCACTTGATCAGCTGGCACAAGTTTGCTAGGAGCTCAAGCCAATTTCTATGAGTTCTCAGAAGAAACTTTTAATTGTGATGCACGAAAGCTAACTCAAGAGAAGCTAGTATACTTGCAGAAAGAAGATGAAAGCTGAAAGGAAACACAAACCCTAGCAAACCCTAGTTCTACCGACTAACCCTACTTGTGCAAGAAAAGAGATGAAAAATGATGGAATGGATGCCATTGATTATTGAAAAGGTAAGATGCATGTAGTTAAGCTACTTTTGAAGGAAAATATGGGAAAACCATCTTTTTGTATTTTTGAGTAATTTTGCAGAATTATTATGCATGTGCTTCAACTATTTTTGAGTGTGCAGAGGTTTATTAGCGAAAGGAAATGGAGTGGGCACTTGCAGGAGGTTGGGAAGGTGAGAAGAGGGCCTAAGGGGTCCCTAGCACCCTTCTAGAGAATTCCACAGTGATCAGATCTCGAAAAACTGCTCGCGTGAACTTCTGCAGGAAGTCTGCAGAGGTTCTAGAGGAAGTTCTACAGGAACAGGCTGAAAGTGGATTTTAGAGGGTTGATGGTGGAAAAACAGTGGGAAAGTGGAAATGAAGGATGGATAGGGATGTTAAGGGGTCTAGGACCCGGTAGATGAAGCTCAGGAGTGATGAATATGGTTGGATCTGTTCAAAGATGAAGGAAGCAATGTTGCACATAAACGTAGAAATTAGGGCAAGTTGGGAAAGTATGGCAAATGGGTGAAGGAAATATTGAGAAAGAGACCAGAGAAAGTTCTATGATGGAGGAAGGATAGGTTAGAGTGTTGTACAAGTCTTCTACACACTACTTTCCAAAACTGATCCAAGCAAAGACTAGAAAAACAGAGATTTATCTATTTTGACCTAATCTGACCTAAAAACCAGAAACATGATGAACAAAAGTTTATAGACAGGAAATCATGCAAGATAGCTACGAAAACATAGAAAGAACAGATCTAAACATGAAAACACTACTGGTATCAACTTTTCCAACTTAAAATCTAACACTAGCAATTGCATTGGAAGGAAAAAAATAGTGTTTTTGTGGTAGCAAGTATGCCTTGGTCTCAGTTCATGGTCCCAAGGAGGGAGAAATGAGATTAAGTATTGCTTGATAGCCTTTTTGCGGATATTTTCTATTACCAAACTATCAAATCAACCTGAAGCATGAAAAACTATCTTAATCATCAAAACCAACCTAAGTAACAAAGCAAGATTTTAACCTAAATAACAGATATTATTATATGAATGCAAGAAAAACGCATAAAAGTAGACAAAGGAGGTACTAGCACTTGGGTTGGGCCCAACCCCAAGAGCTACAACCTCCTAAGAACGCTTAGAGCTGGTGCAAAGCGAGATTCATCCTCATTAATAAAAAATAATAGTCATGTCACAAAACTGTTTACAGCAAGAGCTCGAAAATGAGCTGAATGCAGAGCTGCACTAAAGTGCGAAAATAAATTGTTCAATAGCTAAAATACCAAGGCTTGAAGCCTTCCTACTTATGCAAACGAGGACTCCCAACAGTCCTCCTTAACTTTAGGAGCTTGGCTGCCCAAAACTGCAGTTAATCAACCACTTCACTAGACCTGCTCGGCTGCCCCTTGAAATCATCTTTGGTGGGCTTTTGAACTCTGAGCTGATGGTAGAGAACTTGAGGAAGGGGTCATTTAGTGCAGGAGACACCCCTCCTATAATACTCAGCCTTGTTCCTTCGTATTTGGTTACCAATTTGCTCATAAATGCCTGACCTTAGTCCAAAAAATGTCCAAAAATCTGCAATAAGCACGTATTAGACTTTGTGGTCAGGTGACTATTCCCATTCATTCAATTAACATAAATATATTCAAAAGAATGCAGAAAACTATGCAGAATGGTGGATTAAATGTGAATAATAGGAAAAATGAGCCCATAAAGTTACCCATTTTTGGGGCTCATCAGGTTGCTAGGATCTTTGCACTGGTGTGTTGTGGCTATTGTATTTTTATATTTTCCCCTTTTTTTCTCTTCTTCCCCACCTTATAAGCTTCCTGTTGCTCCTTCTACTTCGATCCACTTGACTGCATTATTTTTAGGCCAATGTTCTCCAGGTACTGCTCCAATACACAAGCTTCATCCATCGATTTGGGCTTGAACAACATCATTTTCTCACACAGATGGCGGTGTAGACCCCCCAAATACTTGAGGAGTACATCTAGGTTCTTTGGAGAGATACCCAACATTATAACCATCTTTCTGAATTATGTGGTGTACTCTTGCACTCTTTGGCTTGAATTTTTCCTGAAGTAATGCCACCAGATCCACTAGTCCTCCACATTCCTGATGGGATAAAACTATGACTTAATGAGGTTTTTGAAATCCTCCCACTTAGCCATTGGAGGTTCTCCCTCCAACCTCAAGGTTTCTATGTGGCTCTAAGTCAGTGCATGGCCCTCTGATTTTAGCCGTGCAAATGAGATCCTTTTCCCTTTCTTGATCTGATGTACTTTGAAATAAACTTCCAATTGCTGCAACTAGTGGTTGAACTTCAGAGCATCAATATTGCCTGGTACAAATTGATATCAACTTTTGCTTCCTTTTTGAACATGGATTGATTCATGACACTCATACTAGGTTGATCTTTTCCTGGTTCTTTCTTCGACTGGTTCTCCATGTCTTCCCGATCTCCTGATCCTGCTTCTGATTTTTCATCTGCATTAGAATCCCCATCTTCTCCCAATATCCCCATATTATTGCTTAGGTTTACATTGTGGTTTATATCCACGACTTGTTGTTCTAGCCACGAAACCTCACCTCTATAGGATCACAAGGTTAGTTTACAGATTCGTCGCCCATGATTAGGGTTTTACAATATTTGGGTCCGCCGATCTAGATATCTGTAATCTCCATAAAATACCCAAATAAAACCACTATGATACCAAATGATCCGTAACTATCGTGGATATTCCATTGGATAGTTCGTCACAACAAATCTGATAATATTATATTTAAAATTTGAGATTATACACTATTACAATTTATTAAACTATAATATCTGTGGATTTAACTGTAATTAGTGCATGCATGTGAATATAAATTATGCATAAATGTAGAGAATGAAAAAAAAATCTCACACACACATAAGAAACAAGATATTCTCTCTAAGAAACTGTTATGAAACAAGCTCACAAAAATATAGAAAAGATGGATTAATGCCTTATAATTCAGCCTCTTTGAGGGGGCAACCTCCTTTACATTACATAAATGAACAATTCTTGGATTATTCAAATGACAAAACCTCCTTTCTATATATAGGAGTCTAAGGAGTCACAATATAACCCAGCCTACCTAACAATAATAATATAA
>APFE031378089.1:149101-257215 GCA_000404065.3 Pinus taeda
TTTATTTATTTATTTTTTTTATTTTTAATTTTAAACCACTTTTTGAGAAAGATATTGGCAGGAAAGTGAAGGCTCTCAGGAGTGATAATGATGGGGAGTAAGGGTTGAATTAGTTTAAAAATTTTTGTGTAAAGGAAGGCATTTGAAGGGAGTTGACAACAACCCATAATCCACAATAGAATGGGGTGGCATAGAGGAAGAACAAAAATTATTTTGGGAGCATCACGAGTGATGTTGCATGACTAGAGCCTACCTCTACACTTGTGGATTGAAGCATGCAACACAACAATTTATTTGTAGAACATGAGTCCTCACAGGATTCTTGGCATGAGTATAGTAAAGGAAGCTTTTTTCAGGGAAGAAACCATATGTGTCACACTTCACGATCTTTAATCATCAGTTTACTACCATTTTTCCAAGGAAGCAAAGAAAAATCTAGAGCCAACAACATAGTTGGGGATATTTGTGGGGTACATTGATACACCTCACAACTATCATGTGTACTTTCCATCCCTAAGGATGATAATGGTTAGATGTGATGTTAAGTTTGATGTTGGAAAGGCAATGAAGTGTTCTCTTGAGAGGGAAGCCTAATCAAGATATTTTGGCTCCAAAGGAAGAACCTCAGGAAGTTGTGGAGTAACCACAAGAAGAGTAGCAGAGAGTGGAGACATCCACTCATGTAGGGTCATCCAAAGAAGGAAGGAAGTAGACTAGGGAAGCTGACAAATTATTGCAAGATGCTAGAGAGAATGTGGGAGCACCCACATCACAATGCAGGAAGAGGAGGTCACCAAATCGGTACATACGGTACATGGCTCTAATGAGTGAACCAGTTGAGACAGAACCATCCTCATTCATGGGAGTAGTGAAACAACCAGTATGGGTTGATGCTATGGTAGAGGAATATGATTCCGTTATCAGAAAAAATGTTTGGGAAGTGGTACCAAGACCAGCAGAAAAATCAATGGTTGGTTCGAGATGCTTTATAAGGTAAATCGTGTAGTAGACGGGAGCATAGAGAAACATAAGGCCAGATTTGTGGCCAAGTGGTTCTCTGAGGTGGAGGGAATTGACTATGAGGTAACCTTTACTCTAGTAGCAAGGTACTTATCCATCATGTCAATTATAGAACTATTAGTGCATATGGGGAGGAAGATCCACTAGATGGATGTGAAGAAAAAATTCCTCAATGGATTTTTTGAGTAGGAAGTGTATATTGAGTAGCCCAAGGGGTTTGAGACCTTTGACAGAGAGTCGCATGTGTGCAGACTCAAGTGAACGTTGTATGAACTCAAGCAAGAACCCTGTGCATGGTATACTAGGATTGACAACTATCTCACCGGTTTGGGCTTCACCAAAAGTGAGGCAGATGCAAGCCTATATCACATTGTGGTAGAAGGTAAATTATTTATTATTTTGTTATATGTCGATGACTTGATCCTTACCGGTGATGAGAAACTGATCAGATCTTGCAAGGAGGACCTTGTAAGAGAGTTCGAGAAGAAGTACATGGGACTCATGCATTGTTTCCTTAGTTTGGGAGTATGACAAGGATATGGGGAACTACTTGTCTCTTAGGGAAGGTATGCAAACAAGATATCGAAGAATTTCCTTATGGAGAGTAGAAAACCCATGGACACTCCTCTTACAGGTAACTGGAGGAAATAGGATGTTACTTTAGGTGAGAAAGTGGAGGCTAATATTTACAGGTAGCTTGTAAGTTCACTTATGTATTTGGTGAACGCATGACTGGACATGGGTTATGCAGTTAACCAACTTAGTCAAGCCATGGTTAAGCCAACCAAACTGTATTGGAAGGAAACAGAGCATGTTTTGAGATACCTCAGAGGTAATACTCAGTTTGGTCTTTGGTATAGGCAGATAGAGGGAGTGAAGTCGCAAGGCTTCAAAAATGCAGATTGGCAAGGGAGTCCTTCAAACATGAAGAGCACTTTAGAAGGAATTTTCAGTGTTGGGTCAACAATAATTTCTTAGTACAACCATGAGTAGGTATGTGTGGCACTTAACTCAGTAGAAGCAAAGTACATGGCTACAAGTCAAGTAGCATGTGAGGCTATCTAGATGAGAAAGATTCTTGTTGGGTTATTTGGTCACAAGATGGATCCTACAATGATTTACTGTGACAATCAGATATGTATCACACTTTCTGAGAATCCAATATTTCATGATCAATCCAAGCATATTGACATCCGGTATCACCACCTACGAGATTATGTGCAGAGGCAGATTATGTTTCTGTAGTACATTCTGACAGAGGAACAAGATGCAGATATTTTGACAAAGAATTTGTCAAGAGGAAAATTCAAGTTCCATAAAAGCAGTATTGGGGTATATGGTAATCCCTTTCTTGTTAAGACAGATTTTTGAAAATAAAGCGAGAAATTCCCAATTTAATCTTGCCTTGATTAAAGTAGGATAAATTTGAATTTCAATTTCAACATAATATTTTGAGGTAGTTAATTGAGGAGACATGGCCCTTGTCACTCAGTTAACTCAGTAAATTCAAGTTGGAGACACTTGAGTTCAATTCTACATGATTGATTTCTAATTTTTAGCAATCTATTTAAGTTAATTTTAGTTATTGTCAGTGTAACTAGTTCTTACTATTAGTAGAACTAGTGGAGGTTCAATCAAGGGTGTGTAACTTTTTTTTACACTGAGTGACAAGGATGTGTAACTTTTTTCACACTGTGTGATAATCAAGTTAACTAGTCAAGGGCAGTGTACTATCAATTGTAAACTATTCCAAGTTGTACAGGTCATGCATGCAGTCAGAGAAGGACCTATTGGAATTGCACAATCAAAATTGAGGAATTGCCTAATTAATAGGGGTTTAATTCCAGAGGAACAACACAAGGAAATAGGATCTTGGATGCTTGGAAAATTGGCTAAGTATTGACCAAGGTCAGTTAGTCAGGAAAAGGATAGGATACAGGTGCAAATTGAGCTCAAGCTTAAGCAGAGCATATTGTATTCATCCAGATTATTTTATTAATGCAATATAGATAGTAAGGGGTTTTGAGCAATTTATTTCCCCTAGATAAATCTCTGTGTATGTGTGTTAAATCTTGATGCATTTTATGATTTGTGTTCTCGGTCATGAATTTGCTTCCACAAATGAGTAGAGTAGATTCAAATCTTCTAATTTAGTAAATTTCATGGGCAATTTTGAATCTTCACATTAATTTCTACATGATTTTTACATGTAATGCATAGATTCTACCAATTCAAAATGCATATTTGAAGGAGATTCAAAAAATAATTCTATTTGTCTATCCCTTTCACACATAAGGAAAAAATTGCAATATATTTAAATTATATAAACATTGTCCGTACACTAGGACACAATTGCATTGTGTAGTCATGGATTAACTTGGCAGGTCGATTGACATTTTATTTGAGGGTCCCTTTGGTGCACTGCTGGATGTGTTGTGCTCCACATCCACATTTATCTGAGCATGTATATCAATGTAATGGCATAAGAACCAATCCATTTATTCTTCTAATTGGTTTACTTTAGCGTTGTACCACTGAATTTCTTCATGGAGAAAGAGAATATGATCAGACTGTTGGCTAACTTAATTCTTGAGTTCTCTGATTTCATCATTTCCTCCAATAGAGGGCGAGAGAATAGAGCACACTAAAACTGGCGCTCAGAGCTAAAGGAGGGTATACCTTGGTTCACTATGAAATTAAAGTAATTGAAGGGTTGTCCCCACCACACCATTCTTTCTGTCCAATGATGAAGTGCTCACAGACTGAGATTAGGTGAAGGTTGAATGTCACATTGATGAGGAGCGATTCCTTATTCCTTGAGTTGGCTATGAGCTTGATCAGGGAGGTCCACAAACATAAAACTGGCCCTTTGAGTTGGCATAATACCAGATTTGTCACTCATGGTAAGGTGGAATCCTCAAATTGCAGGTCTTTCACAATTCCAAGGAGATAAGGATGTATGCACACTTTGAAATGATTTCCTTAGGTTTTGACAACTTCCATTACTACTAGTAAGAGTGAGCTAGCAACCATTTCAAGGTTTGGACTGTGCAATGCCAAAGGGAAGAAGAGAATTGTGATTGCAGGAGTAAAGTTATCTGTCCTAGAGGGATTGAGGGCACTCCATCATAGGAAATCAACCAAGCCTTGAAACTTTCAGATACCTGACACTTGAACTTGCTTGAGGTTTTGTCTGATGCTTATTGTATGAAATAATTTATCTCTGTAGATCCCATTCTAAAAAAATTGATCCGTCGGAAGCCAATTCCAATCATATTTTTTGGCCATGAATGCCTTATCAGAGCAAGGATCTTCCCACGCTTTGGGATTTTTATCATTCCTTCTATTCTTGAATTCACATTGTCTAACAATCAGTGGAATGAAAGCCATAGTGTGGGAGTATGATTGAATTGTCTAGGATCTATCCTTTGATTAACCATTACCTCAGTTGGCATGAGTGCATGGTGTTTCATATCTTTCATCTCCCAATGCATGAAACCAAAACAATGTCAACCATTGGACATTTTATTGGTAATGAGAGAGGTGTGAAGAGCCATATGGAGAGTATGATGAAACTTATGGTGTTTGCCTAGTTTAGCCTTTTTCAAGTTATTCATCAACCTTTTAGGGATGAGGATGCTAATGAATTTACTAACTTGCTTCATGGGATATCCATCCACTCTGAAATGCCATTCAGTTCCAATTGCCTTGTCTCTAGTTGACATGCCCTGTTTTCTTGAATATCTACCTCACTGTTCCTCCCTCTAAGGATGTGTAAATAATCATTAGAAGAGAAGGTACCTAATATGGATCTTATTCTTTTAAGGAGAAGATAGGATTGATTATTTGCCAGATCAAATCTTTTAAGGGGGTACTAGATAGCTATAAGCGAATCCCCAATAATCACTATTGAGGAGATGTTCATGTTCTTAGTTATTTGGAGGCAACTATACAACCCATACATTCTTCCATGGCGTTTGATTTATGCCCAATCCCCCAAGCATACTTGATTTCTAATTTTCCTTTAGGATATAGAAGAATCCCTCCCCCTCCTACCACTACTAACATGATAGAGCATAACAATCTCAAATTTCCCAATTTTCTTTTTTATCCTCTGTAGAATTTGGCTTTGATCAATTATAGAGGTATCTTTGAGTTTATTCACTTGTTGGATCACTATCATATACTCCCCATCAAATTTTGCATGTTCCTTGAGATAAACTTTTCTAGCCACTGCCACAAGGCCAAAAATTCTCCATGGTTATTTGTAGCTCTCCCCAAGCCCCAAACTTAATGAATCTCAATTTATTTAGCGATGCATAGATAACTCCTCTCGCTCCTACCTCTCGTGGGTTACCTTTCAGTGCTCCATTGAAAAAAAGAGAATACTACCCCTTAATGATCCTCCAATTTAGAGATTCTTCATTCTCCTTTCTGGTACAAATGACTTTTTATCTACTAGTTTGTGAATGAAGTGTTGAGAAATTAGTTTGACTATACATTAGGGTATATTTCTCTACTTTGATAATTTCTTGTGAATCATTGTTGGATTTTTATTAATGTTTATTATGTCTTATTCATAAAACACTTATCAAATGTACAAAACATGAAGATCACAAGAATACAAAGAACACAAGATATATGCTCCAAATCAGGGAAAAACCCCTCCAATGGGAAAACCCATAAATATTCTTTTCTTATCAAATCATATTAGAGTGAGAAATTTAAGACCCATGACCATGTATAAACTCCAACCCTCGTGATGCCAAGTCAAGCCCTCCTTCCAGATAGAAAATCCATTAATAGCAAGATACCAACAAAACGTACACCATCGGAAACAAAACTTCAATAAGATATATGTCAAGGCATAACTTCCACAAATCTGAGCTTAAGATAAACCCTTCTTCACTTGTCAATTTGAGATTTCATGCCTCCTTTCTTTTGCGATATTTCAAAACTAGTCATACGAATTGTGTGTGTCCAAATGAGATCAACTCTTCTTTTATCTATGTTGTTTGGAGGGATTCAAATATACATGTATTCTGTTATCACTCTGATAATTCCTTTGAAGCAATAAGAAGGAAAAACCAAAGGTAACCACAATCCGCTTTTGGAGATCAGGACCTAGCCTTCCTGATGCTCAGAGAGGGTGCTCTCTTTAAAATTTAATTTTTTTTTAGTTAAGATGTTTTAGGCTAGCTATGATTGTTCTAAGGGTGTTTGATTTGTGTTTGAGATTGGGTGGTGGGATTTGCTTAGACAAATGGATAAATTGATGTCTTTTAGACCATTGGGCTATGGAGTCAACTAATAAGGAAGCAAAACTGGATTAACTCATTAAAGGGGATATTCCAAGGGCAAGATAGCAGAGTGTATTTCAGATGTTTGAGACAGAGGGGTGAAATGGTTTCACTCAGGGTGAGAGAGTAGTTAAGGGTTCTTAGACCCAGATAATGAATGAGGAAGGAAGGGGTAATCAAGATTGAAGGGAAGTTAAGAATCCTTTAACCTAGATTATTCATGAAATCAATCTAAACCAAAGAGAAATTAAGAATTCTTTAATTTAAATATCAGAAGAAAACATTCAAATTGTTAACTATTAAGACAGAGTGTGATTTAAACAAGTTCTGAAATATTATTCCAGTTATAACATTTAGATTGAAGCACATATAAGATTATGGATAACTTTGAGAGAAATGACAATAACAAATGAAAATACTTGTCTGAAATTCACTCAACACATGAATCCTTGGAAAAGTCTGATCTTTATTTAACAATCCAGCTTGCTAGCTCATCTACTAATACGATAACCTTATGGGTATTCTTGATCAAAAAGTCTATAGAAATGCCTAATAGAATCCACCCTACATACTTCTAATTTTGAAGTATTTATACAAAATTTTATTAAAAATATCTCATATTGTTTTGAGATTTAATCTAGGAAAGAAAAATATCTTCTTGCAAGAAGATAAAGACAGCTATTGAACTGCTTCATGCTGTCCCTTTTATTTTGGTACTGCTGGCTTTTATGCTTTGATTTTTAGCCCTTTATGTTACTTTGTTGTTTGATCTTTCACACTGGATGCTTCATTTACTTTAGCCTTTCAGCTAATACACTTTGACCCTGCTGATTTGTCTTCATCCTTTTACCACGCTGTTTCACTTTTATTGTACATCTGTATATTTCTATAGTAAATCAGTTAATTTCTCCCATGTTTCAGCATCAGGTAATTGGATTCTTAGCATCCTCCTATATATTTCATCTGCCTCAGTGTATTTGGAAAAAGTATGCTTATTGATAAACAAGTGTTTTACCTCATGCTGGAGGTAAAACAAGTTTTCAAATGTCTGGTGGAGTACTTTGCCTATCGGTAATGCCTTTAGTGATGATGTATTCACCTGATCTTTTGCTACCTCTCTGATTTTCTTGTTGTAATCCTCCTATGCCATGAGTTTGTCATTTATCACTAAGGGACTGGGTAACCCCTTTTCTCTCAAAATTTGGAACTTAGCCATAAATCTATCAATGGTTATCTGCATATTCAGACACTTATCCTCCAAGTTTTGCATTAAGTTTCTCTTGGAGAGGACCTTTCAGACCTCCAAATTTTTCTATGTTCTGTCCTCTATTTCCAATTCCTAAAGCTCATACTTATTCTTGCTATTAAGGAATTGGATAATTCTAGAAGCTTCCTCTGGCATTTATCCTAATTATTCCTTTACTTCCTGGATGGCTTCTGTAGCCAGCTTTATCAACTCTACTTGCTCAAAAATCACGTGAATAGATGGCCAAATATTATTCACAGAGTCAATGATATTGGACCATAGTTGTTCCTTAGCCTGCCCAAGGAATTATTTCAGTGTCAAGTCCTTTTCCAGGGCTTTCAATCTTTCACTCATCCTGGCAGCCTTTTGAACTTCTTCTTTGTGCATGATTTTGGCAATCTTGTAATCAGTTTCTAGGCTTGTCACTTACTCTTTGAGCTTATTCATCTCTGTTGTCTGTGTAGACATTTATTCCATAGATTTAACCAAATTTTCTACTTCTTCACCTGATGTACCTGTTGCTGATGTAGATTTTGTAGAAACTGGTTGTGCTGTGGCCATTAGAGCTGTGGGAGCCAATGAGGTTGCCAATGTGGAAGGAACAACCGTGGTAACTGCTGGGATGACATTCACCAAGGTAGTGCCAAGGTCAGTTTTCTTTAATTGGATTAAGCTATCCAATTCCTTTTCTATCTCCCTCAACTGATCATTTAGTTTAAGGACTAAGTCCATCAACTCTTCATGTCTTGTTTAGATTTCCAATACTTCTTGTGTCTGGGGATGTTGTAGTTGAGGTATCTTCAATTTCTTCTTGAGGGCTGCAATGTCATCATTCTTCCTATTGATTAATTGTTCAGTAGCCTAGATGTCTTTGGGGTCATGTCCCAATTCGATTACCAAGTCTTCCAAAGACTTGATTCTGGTGTCTTTGGCCTGTGAGGAGGCCTTTTCCAACTGATACTGGGCTGAAATTTTATTCAATGAATTCTGCAATTGATGTGAAGCTATGGCTTTTCCTGTAAGGGTGGAGTAAATCATTTCTCCAGCCTGCTTTTGAAATTCAATTTGGTCAATGGGATGAATATCCCTTGCCAATACTTCAAAGTCAATCTTCTTGAAATCTGCTGACGTTCTTGGTTGTTGTACAGTTGGCTTTATGAAGGACATTTGCATCTTTCCTTCCTTGTTGTCAAAATCTAACATCAACCTAGTTTGATTGGTGGGTGTAAGTTTGAGATACTGTGCATAGGATTATGCCTTCAGTTTCACATTTCTCATTTTGATTTCTTTGGACCTGTCCTTAATGTATCTATCTCTATCAACAGGCTTATTGAATGAGGAGACTTCTACACTGAGATGCCTTTCTGACATTTGAGTTTGTGAAGTAGATGGCTCCTGCGTTTCTCCAGATGGAGCTGTGCCCTTGCTCATGCCTAAATCAATATTAATTATTTCTACTAAGCCTTCTGTGTCTTTTTGTTCTGAAACAAGATTGAGCCTAGGCCTTTTGCTCTAGCTGGCTTCATATTGTACATTGGATGTGTCCATACCTGAATTGGAGGCTCCCTCTATGTTCCTTTTGGGATTCTTTTCTTCATTCCGAGGAGTCTGTAAAACAACAGGGGTACTCATGGTTCCTTCTTGCTTTGGTACCTGCAGGAATGAGCTTTCATCAAGCTGTCTCTCTAGATCAAATAAGGTATTTTCAACATCTACCTTTGTACTATCCCTGTCTATGAGAGTGTTTTCCAACCACTCAGTTTTATTGGCATATCTCTCTATTTTTGGTATGGGGTGATGAATATAAGGTCCCAATTTGGCCTTTTGTCTTAGTTTGGTCATAAACCCTTGAGGGTCATACCTCCACATGAAACTGTTCTGAAACTTCATTTGTTGCAGAATTTGATCTGCTTCCTCTCCTACTTCTCTAGAATTGCAAATGAAAGGGCCTAACTGATTTTTGACCTTGAAGTGTGTTCTTTCCTTGGCTAAGACAAAGTTGACAGTATCAGAGTTCATTATCTGCCTCTAATACTCTAGAGAAAATAACCTCATGGGGAGGTATTTGGGCAGTTTGTATGGGGAAGCTGGCAACCATATATTCTCATTTCAATGTGATTTTGGTAAAGGTACCAATCTCCCACCTTACTTTGCTTGTACAATTGGAGCACTCTTTTGATTTCTTGACTTATTATGGGTGGAGGGATTCTTGTCAGGATGGACATGACTGGATGGAAAAAAGAGTCAATGAAGTCTGTGTAGGTGTATGGTTATGAATACCTGTGGAATAATGGTGTCCAAAATATAATAGACCTAGGGTGACCTTTAGTATCCAACTTCCAGATGGTGAAAGGAAATTTGTCTGACTGATAATACAAAAACATGTGGTAAAGTACAAATGAGTACTTGAATACTCTTTCATTGTGCATTCTGGTAAATTGTTCATGCATCCTTTCAACTATGAATTGGGCATAATTATACAAAGTAGCAGGAGGCTTTCCTGGGGTGAAAATGGACATGAAGGCCAGTATAAGCTCATCAACAAATTCATCTATGGTATAGCCCAGAATACATGATATCATGGTCACAATTTGCTTACCCCTTTTAGATAAAATGGCAGAAACATATATAGGGGCATATGTAGGAATGTGCTGCTCTTCTACAATGAAAGTTTGGAATATTTGGGCTAGTCTAGATGGACTCAATTTGGTGTATTGGTCTAAAAAATCCCCAATGGAGAGTGGGGTCAGGTTTGGACCTGGTTGGACTTGCAACATCTCATTGATTGACTCAGCTGTAATAGTGAAGAAGACCTTTTGGTATGGGGACATTATAGCTCTCTTGCTGGGAATCTAACAGGCATGGCACATATGGACAATCTCAGGAAAGATATGTAATTGTGGAAACTGGTATTTGGGCAAATTGGAATCCCAAAGGCCAATTTCATCAGTATGGTTTAGATATTTGTTCTTACTCAAACAATGAATTTTGAGTAGGACTGTATAGGCACTTGTGTCTTTGATTTGAAAATCTCTGTCTGCCAGGGGAAGGTGGTCAAGGTCCAAATGGGGGGTCGTGATAGGTCTGACATCCATGGTGACGGGGGCAACCATAATTCAGTTCTTGTGGATTTGAATTTGGCAATACAGGTTTATTTAGAGGTTTTGAAGGAAACTTGGAAGCTTTCAGAAGGGTTTAGGTATTCTAATAAGGCACACACTTTAATTTTAAAGTAATTTCAATTAATTTTACTTAATTGGAACACTTTAAAGACTGAACGTTTTCAAATTGAAAGGGTTTTCTGGTAATTTGTCTTCAAATATCTGGAATTTGGGTGAATTAACTTCAAAATTCGGTGTTCTTGGCTACTGCAGAAGGTTGAATAGGTTCTGGTACGGATTGAGAGCTAGATTGGGGTCTCTGCAACTTCTTCAGGAGTGAAACTGAGGTCAATTGCTGATTTCAGCGTTTGCAAGTGTCGCATTGGTGTGCAAAGGTTCACAAAGAAAATGAGTGAAAAAGGCGAAATAGGGCTTCTTGGCCTTTTTATGGAACAACGATCACTTTTTGGCAGGTAAATTACAAATGAACAGTGGCGGTTTTTTGGGTTGGGTAGGGAGGTGGTTTCCCAAGCCATCACATCACTTTTATGGAGGAGGTGGTATTTTGGAGGGGTCACTCAATCTATGTTAGCGCTTGACACATAACAGATGGGGGATTGGGAAAAACCACTTTATCAGGCGAGTAAAGGTCAGACATCGGGTGAGCCTGATATGGTTGTGGACCATTGGATTTGGGTGCTGACGATCGGACGACAATCGGGTGACAGATGTGCACAGATGAAATGGGTAGAGGTTTCGAGGGGGCCCAGGGCCTTAATCCTTGGCGGTTTGGGGTTATTTATGAGTTAAACATATGATTAAATGATCGGACGAGGTTTAATGATGGGATTTATCTTAGCTTTACTGAGAAGTGGTGAATTAAGAGGGTTTTGTCGGGGATATGGGATAAAAGTATAGTTTATAGCTAAACTAAGGGTTGGGCTATTACATAAGGGATTAATTTATATATGGGAAAATGTATATAGGGAGTTATTTTATTATGTTAAGAATTAATATGAAATGAAATGAGCAGAGTGAACATACCACTAAGCATAATGTAATATTTGTGCATTTTATTCGCATACACTTTATACTTAGGATAAAACCTTTTTGTGGGTAATGAAATGGAATTTTAACTCGGGGTTGTTTACTTTTCATAGGCAAATGGAGTTTAACCTTAGGAAAAGGGGTTTTATTAGGGTAATGAAGGGAAATGAATTGATGAAGGGAATTCTAACACTTGATGTCCATAAGTCATTAAGCCGAGGGTCCGGTCCCACCAAAAGTCAAAGAAATTCTTTGAGCCTTTATGACTTGAAGGATTTTTAGTACTAGAACATACTTGTAGATGGGGAAATTAGTAAGTATAGGGATGAAATGAATGAGGGGGAGTTAATTAAATCAACTTGTAAAACATTGTTTTTTGCCTTCTTAACTGCTCATGCACATTGAAAGATATGATTAAACATGATAAATGTGCTTTTATCCAATCAACTTTATACTTCAACAACCTTTCTTCTACTTACCCATTACTTACCCTAACATTTTTTCTTCATTTATTTGGTTGCATTTAGGCTAGCAGACCCTTATCATTCATTTTTATTTTGAAAATTAAACTATCTAATTCTAACCTTATATCTTCCAAGGGCTCAGATTAAGCTGATGAGCTCCTTTTATTTTCTCTACCTATCTAATGATCTGCCAAGATTAAGCTATTTGGTTAGATTTTATTCTCTAACTATAAACATAAAATTCAAAGCATGAAATAGTCAAGATTAAGAAGTTTGACTACCATGGGTTGTGGCATGTATGACAAGCTACACACAACCATTACTTAAGACAATAAAGTAGTAAAATAGTAGTGGCATTTAGACTTGCACACTTTCATGATCTGTTTTTGTTTTTGGGGTACATATATTTTCATTTTTTGATCTTTTCTTATTCTTTTTGTCCTTTGATATTTCTTTTAGGACATACCCTCTTTAAATTTTTTAAATTTTTAATATGGAAAACATTTGCCTAAAGAAAAGATATGTACAATATTACAAGGCTTAACCTTAGCCAATTCAAAATTATGGATCCTATCACTATAGGACTCTAACATATTCTAGGGAAAGGACGAATTGAGATGCATGGCCAACTTGGCATTCAGAGACAATTTTGACCCAAATTACATATTTAAAAATTCTTTTTCCAAGCAAAAATATGCCTTTTACTTTGAACAATACAAATAATAATGAGAATGAAGAATATGCTTCAACATGGAGGAGATTTCTTAGCCCCTCTTAATTAGGGATACATCATCATAATCCTTAGCTAGTCTCATACATCATCGATACATCAACTACTTGTTTTTCCATGGAGATATAGTTGTAGCTTTAGAGATACTTTCTTATGTTACATCATACTTAGGCTTCGACCTTTTTGGATGCAAAACATTTTATGAAGCCAAAATAATTCACACTCTATCTTCATGATAATATTTTTTGGCTCCTCACAACATTGGATCATATCACACTTAACCTTTCTGGATCTAGTCAATCATTAAACAAATTTAGCATCAAATGGTTCATTTGTCATCTTTAAGGAGCCAAAATTCTGTACAATTGCTAGCAGCTGCCTTATTTCTTCACAATAGGGTTTTTGCTAATATTCTTCAATAAGTCATATAAACTTTCCAAATATCAATTCATCCCATGTGATTTTCCAAGCCATCAATAGTGATATCCAAATAATCTGTGTTCCATGATCAAACCAAGTAGCTGTAGGTACATTAATATCATCCAATAAATTGTCTCAACTGCTATATTTCTAGCCTCTTCTATACTTTGCAATATGTCCTTCTAGGGAGCCAAATCATCTCTCAAATAAATCATCAATATCGGAGTTAACAAATCACAATGGCCTCAAGTGTGAGATTCTTCATGTCAAAATTTACTACTTTCTCCCTCTGAGGTCAATCATACCTTTGTATGGTCTATCTCATATGGAAATAAATTTTTTCTTTATGCTCTTCAAATTTCAATCATCAATCAGGAGTAAACCAATCAACAAGCTTCAATATTGTATTCGCTAGGGTCTTTATAGATCCCTCTTTCCATTTGAGTTTAATAAATTTTTTCCATAATCTTCTTTGATGCATACATCAAATTGCTCCTTCCTTAATAGTATTTTTATCTTCTTAGTCAGGCTTTAGATAAAACTTTCCTTGAATTATATCCTTGGTTGGAAGACTTATGAAACAACAAGGAGACAAAATATAAATACAGTAACATTAGTAATAATAAAGAAGATGTTAAATACTTATCTCTAGAGGAAGGTTTAATCCCTCTTAATCTTGCACCCTTTTTTATCAAACCTTGTCTTCACATCATCATGAAATAATAACTATCATTATTAAGAATTAGGTTCCTTTTCCTTTCACAAAAGAAACAATCATTTTGGATTTCTCCTTTTATTCCATACTTTTCTACGATTTACAAATCCTAGATGCCAAGACCTATCACATAGAAACTGTAAAGTTCTACAACCACACAAGAGAGTTAGTCATAAAACCCTAGATTCTTCATAGTCATCAAGAATTGTCATCCAATCATTGCAGAATGCTGCAAAACAATAATGATACTGTTTGACATGCCTTTTATTCATTTAATTAGATTACAAGGCCTAGTATTCATATGCAACATATCATCAAAATATTTCATATCACCACCTCTAATATTTATGCATACCCTTTTCAAGATCATCATTATGACCTAAAGGACATAGATAAGAAATTATACATACCTCTTTCAATTTTAAATATCCTTCTTTGTAAAGATTAGGTCTTGATTCTTGAGTTGACATTTATCAACTTCATTCATCTTTGTCATATAAATTTTATAACTTTTGCAAGATCACTGTTATGTTTGCCATTTCTCTATTATGCAATAAGGGTTAGCGTCATAGTATTCAAGTCACCATCATGTAGGTTAAAATCATGCTTTTTCCAAATGAATTACAATCTCACTATCATTGTGGATCACTGTTTTACTATCAAACAAGGTCACTGGTATGTCATATAAGGTCACTTGTGCAACTATCATAGGACATAGTTATCATAATTCTTCATAGTCATATAAATCAAGGTCACCGCTCATGCATATTAGATCAATTTCATGTTTCTAGGTCAATCAAGTCATTATCACATGCCTCCAAATCATTTTCATTTAAATAATTGTTCATACTTCAAGTTTGCAAGCCACAGACTCATAGAGATAATGCGAACATTAGGAATATTGTACATGTAACAACCCACCCCACATTTACCCACTTTTACAATCTCACTAGGGTAAACAAGAGATAAGACTTACTATGCGTGACCCAACATCCAAGATCCAATTATGGAAGTGGGGTCCACTTGTCCAAAACTTACTGTAACACCTAGAGACATATGATCACCCAAATGCCAAACACTTTCCACTAGTGACATTTTCTGTGAAATGGAATCACTTTCAACTAGGCTTTACAACCTAGCTACATGCATGTAGTCTCACGAGCACATCCAAAGGGCTCCATTTGCACACATAACTCAACTTTGTGCCGTTGTGGCTGAAAATTTCCTGAACTGAGTGTGCAACCACGAACTGTCTTCTGGATTTTTAGGGCTAGCCTACATGCCAACTGCCGATATAAGCCCAGAACTTTCCATAAATTTCTCAATAGCCTCTATGAGTCTTTAGGCTTTGTTTCCAAGTATTTTTCTTTCTCAAGTTTACATAACACATAACCTTCATTTATACAAACACTTGGTAAACATAGTAACTCTATGTCGTGAATGGGTATCTGCTCGGTGTTTCCTTAGTTCCATCAAATGTTCATGAAGAAGGCCTACTTCCCTCTCAAGCTATTTTGACCAAACACCTATTAGTTCATGCATTCATAGAAACTATTCAATAAATTATCAAACCATGAAAAATATCCATAACAAGAGAACATCATATAATAAGAAATATAACATGCATGTAGCCAACATTTAACCAGAATGAGGCCATGACAAACCCACAAATCACACATTAAACTAGAACTTGTGCTCATTGATCTTAATAAATAATAACACACAGTAACATATGCATAATATCAATCAAGTCAGGGACTTCCACATACCACCCAACCATAGATTGGGATTGAACCAATTATTTCTTCTAGCCCAATCATGTCGTACCATATTACAAGCGTGAATGTGGGATCACATGGGATAAGCCAAACATAACCAAACAGGGAATCCAAAGGTTAAACCACTTGATATTTATGATTGGTAATTACTGAAGGTGGGGGGGTGAATCAATAATTCAAATTCTTTACATTAGCTCAACTCAATTTGCAACTAATGGTTTATATTTGTGCTAAATCATTATTGAATTCCTTTTTCAGGGGACAAAGAGATAAATTTGCAGAATTATTTACCAAGAATTCAAAACATTCACACAACATTCAAGAATCAACACATGAAGACACCACATATAAGTGGAAACCCTGAAGGGAGAAAACCACGAAATTTAGGCTGAAAATGATGTGAAGGCAAGATGCTACTCCTTATTACATCAGATTTTTGTAGGCTCCAACCTACAAGAGGCTCCTACCTCAAAGGAAGATCCAACTCCCATAAGTTTTTTGCAAGCTACAACCCAAAGGAGGATCCTACCTCAACATGCTAAAACTTGTTCTTCTTCAAGATGCAACATAGAAGGGAACACAAATTTCTCAATCAAAACATCAAGTCACAAATTCTGGTTACCTCATGCACAATTTTTTTGTCAAGTTTTACGGTTGAACTGCTTCTTCTTCTCACTCTTTTTCTCTTCTGCTACTCCTCATCAACTCTTTGATGTAGACTCCTTCCCTTTCAAAAAGGATACTTTTTTCATTCCCCATTGTATGTTTTATAAGCAAGTCATCTTGGCTATTTGTATTCTTTATAAGAATGAGATGAAGCATAGTCTCTTGGAATTCCAAAAACCACTCACAAGCTTGTCTCTTCATTTTCAGTTCTGATAAATATTTTGTAATATAAAATAGAGCTCGACTAACATCTCAATCATTAATAATTACATTTTCCGTTCAAATAAATATATGTATTTCATCTTTATGTTCCACATTGATTAGCCTTCACATTGATTAGCCTTTTCACTTCACGTCAATTTCAACATTTGCATTAAATTAATCTTAGCACACTCAACACCAATCAAATAGATAAGTGAACTTAACATAATCATTTGACATCAATGTCTACATTCTTAACATTCTCCCCCTTTGGAATTGATGGAAATAGAGAAATTCCTCCATCTGTCTTAGCTTTGTTGACAATTACCCCCCCTTTGACATCAATGGAAAGGGGTGGTAGTAGTCACATATTTTGTTGTTCAAGTCACGTGAAATGTAATGCCCTTCAAGTGCACAAAATCCTTTAATGAGAATGTCTTTTAACCTTCTTGTCCTTTGATAATTTAGACTGCTCCATGAATGAAGGTGAATAATCTTCTTGCTTTGGTTGATGTACATATTGAGGAATGTGACTGTTTTTTTCCCGGTGGAGAAAGTATTAACACAGAGAATCCCAATTCATAATGCTCTTGAAATAATATTAACAATAATGTCAACAACACTATTTGGTTAATGTTGCAAAAACAATAATAGTGAACATTGCTCCAAAGAGTCAAGTACCCAAGAAATAATATAGAGACTACTGCATGAAGCCTCAGGCTGCAAATATTCATATGTTGTTTTGCAAATATTCATATGTTGTTATAAATGTAGCTATTGCTTGTTTATAAAGAATGCTTGGTTGACAAATTAAAAAATATGTTGGTGTCGAAGCAATGTGCCAACATAATTAATATAAGATGTTGCCCTTATGAAAATGTGAGTTTCTGAAAATGTGATATAATACCAATGTTGCCTTCAATTATATGGTTTTTCCCTTCTAGAATATGATGTTGTCGCCATCATAGTATAATGCTATAAAAAAAATATAGTGTTGAATCATTTGTATAATGAAAGTTGGAGCATTTGTTTTGTCATGATGCACCTCTCCCCTTAAATAATAACAATATATCCTTATGAAAGGGCTGTGTGAGTAAATTAATGTCACTCTCTCCCATTCTGAGGGAATCCTTCTCCTTCTAATTTTAGTATGAATTAACTAATATTTCAACCAGAATGAAGCAAACAACCACCCGAACAAATGAATGGGCAAATACCACCTACACTAGCTTCATATGCTAGCTACATAATACACTGGTTTCATACGCTCGTTTCATACTCTCGCTTCATTCACTAGCTACATAATATGCTAGATTCATACTACCACCCATTCTGGCTTCATATGATGGCTTCATAATACATAATACATTGTTGGATTCAACAAAGAGATAGAGTAAGTGGATTGATCACTTGCGGGTATCATTCTTCAACGTGAGAAATTAGGGTGTACACTGTGATCAACTGATAAGTATGTGATTGAAAAAAATATCAAATCTATGGCCATAACGCAGATGGAGGGACAATATCTTATGACATCGAATTGCTTTGTTCTATCTCCTTTGTTCTGCATATTCGATTTGAATTGAATCATCTCCACTTTCAACCTCCATGAAAAGTTGAAGTGCCTTCCTCTACATCAGAAGGCTACGTGTTCATTCGCGTCAGGTTCACCAAGTTTAACCGTGTTCATAGACCCATTATTTCTCGAATGTGTCAAGCTCCGTGCACAACCCAAAATTTGAATAAAATTTGGCATGAGAGGCACTATTTGAGTAGGTGAGCACCCTGAGAGATCTTCAAACAAGAGTGCAACCACACCTCTTGCCAGCGCAGAATCAGAATCTACTTTGTAATACACCTTCAGTCATCCATGAAGACCCTGACATGAGGTTATTCACATAGCTTGATAGCTAAGGGGACCTTTAAACCTCAAACGACCATTTTGAGCCTCTCTATGCGGAGGGTGGCGACACTAAGATAAGGAGAATCAAAATGATAGGCAAGATGAAGAGCGCCATCAAGAGGGTTCTCGCATGTTAGTTCTGAATAGTGACTGTGATGGAAACAAAACTCACTAGACTCTCGCATTATGCCTTCAAAGCTTGTAGATGGTTACAATTCATATATTTGAGCTTGGATATTTGATCTTGGATGGTTACAAACCCCTCACACTCTGAATTTGGATATTCGATCTAGATACAATCTATGTTTCCGCTCTTAATATCGGCATTATTTTTGTGGTATCTCATGTACAGTTCAGATATTGGAGTGGTATAAAAATTTTGTACAATACGCTGACATCAAGTGTATACACAATGAAATGCATATGGCTATTGGCCAGAAAATAATAATAAAGATGGTATGCTAGAAAATAATAACTACAATATGCCAGAGAATAATAATAACAATAACTACGATATGCCAGAAAATAATAATAACGTTTCCAACATTTTGACCATGCATTGGATGCTTCCAACCCATGTTAGAAAAATAATGCCCTCCAACCAGCCATTTATTCACTGCAATTGCCAACGGATGAATCAAACCTATCCATGCTATAAAAATCAATGAATGCATTAATGCTGGTTGCAATGAAAAATGCATTCAATTGTGGAATAAAACTGCTCTTGTTCAACGCATTGATCGCTGGTGAAATGAACAGATATCCTTCCTGCTCCTGCTCATGTGTTTACGTTCAACTATCCTTATTTTGCTAACGCTACCTATCAGATTGTCATTATTGTCACATGTTGCATTTAATTGTGGAATAAAACCACTCCTGTTCAACACATTGATCACTGGTGAAATGAATGGATATCCTTCCTGATCCTTCTCATGCATTACATTCCACTGTCCTTAGTTTGTTTTATTTATTACCATTTGAGCTGGTTCGATTGCATCAAGTATACAAGTATGCATTCTTTAATCGATTAAGTCTCTTCTTGCTTTGTCTTCTTCAAAATTTTTCGGTTATCCGATTGTATTGACAGAGATTTAAATTGAAATATATGTCAACAATGTTTCTTTTCGGGAAATAATTATTGATGGAATTGCTCAGGATTATCGAATTTATCCAAGTTCTTTTGTGGACGAATTGCAGCAAGATAGTGTCGAATAATGCATTTGGTTCTTCATGTCCATTGGAAAATGCTTTGAGATTTACTTTCAATATCTGTATTTTCTGAACTGGGTTTATTAACAGTGGCTTTCATTAACTTGTTCATTTGATTCAAGGGTCTACACACAATATTGTGCCAAGAAAAAATTATTTTATGAGATTTTGAGAATAGCCTTTGCTTGTACTCGATGTTATTTCCTTTTATGAATTAAAAAGATTAGTCATTATAATTATCTAATGATGTCAAGAACTTGCCGATATTGTTGATTTGATTGGATATAGAGATGAGATCTTGATGCGTTGATTTTATGCTCATGTCCCTATGAGCATGTGGATTTCCATCATTTGCATCCAAATCTTTGCTCTTATACTACAAAACTGAATGATTTTGCAATATCTTGGTGATGCATTAAGATATTGCAGTGTATAATAGATTTATGATTGTAGACCCATCTTCATAATTTTCTTGAGTAGCAGACTTATGTTCCTTTGAAACAATTTGAACTTGAATATCTGCTTACCTGCTAAGCCTTTTTATATTGAATTTGCAAGTAATATGGTTCAGATGACAACCTCATGTTGCTTCAAGATGAGGGCTATTCATAACCCAACATATAGATGTATAAATTCAATCCTTAAGGTGAGATGACAATTTTTTGTTTTCATATAATGGCAGAGGTCACATTTTTACTTACTCATGGACCACATGACAATTAAGTACAAGGGTCATTATGATTCACAATGTTGCATTCTCCATAAAAATTTAGAAAATAAAGGGATTTGAGAAAATTTTGATGATGCCAACATGCTTTGTTTAGATATGAAAATGTTCATTTTGAAAAATTATATGCATGCCTATGTACAAGATATATACATGTGTGCATTTCTTAATTTTTTTTTGCACAAAGGCTAAAATTTTGGACCGTGCACCTGATTGATGTTGCTTTTTCATGTAGAAGATGTGTTGTCTTCACTATTTGATGATGTCTTTGTTCTTGCTACTTCTTAATGACTTCAAATTCTTGTCAAAATCATATGCTCCCTATTCCTATTATTTACTTCTTCCTGCTCCTGTAGTCTCCCCCTTAGATGGTGCATTCAATTTCAAGATTTTTGACTCTACTTTTTGAAGTTACACCAATGAGGAGCACTTGTAGGCAAATTTCCTAGCTTGTTTCTCAGATACTAAAATGGTTCTTTAGCAAAGGGTTTTGTAAATATGTCTTCTATCTGTTCTCTTGTGGGCATGTACTCTATCTTCACTATTTTCTCAGCCACTTGCTCTATGAGAAAGTGGTACTTTATAGGGATATGTTTAGTCTTTGAATGAAGCACAAGATTTTTTGAAATTCTTATTGCACTTGTATTGTTGCATTTGATAGGGATAGCCTCACTAAAATTTACCATCACATCCTGAAGTGTCTTCTTCATCCACAACACTTGTGTGCAACAAGCTGCATCTACTATGTATTCTAAAATGATGTTTATTTTTTTGCTTATCCATGCTACCACAGACTCTCTTAGGTATAATGCCCCACCTCTTATACTTTTTCAATCATCTACACAACTAGCCCAATGTGCATCTGTGTATGCCCTTACCTTTCGAATACCATAGTCCATAGCTTGTTCCTTACCTTTCGAATACCATAGTCCATAGCTTGTAGTCCCTTACAAGTACTTGACTATCCTTTTTTTTGCTAACAGATGACTTTGTTTAGGTGATGATTTATATCTTGCTACTAATCCAACCACCAACATTATATCTGGTTGAAAAGCTATTAGGTAAAAAAAACTTCCAATCATAGATCTATAAAACCTTTGATACACATCAGGTGATTCATCATCTACACATAGGTTACATCCAGTAGTCATGGGTGTTGAGATAGGTTCACAATATTCCATTTGGAAACTTTTCAACATATCTCTTAGGTATTTCTCTTGATAAATGAATATGCCTTTAGGATTTTGTAGGATTTGGAGCCCTAAGTAGAAAATAAGTTCTCCAATCATTGACATTTCAAACTCGGTCTTCATCTCTTCAACAAACCTTTCTACTAGATGATATTTATTTCTTCCAAACATAATTTTATCCACATACACAACTATAATCAACAATTCATCTCCATCAACCTTTATGTATAGATTACTATCAACTCCTCCTCTCTTGAAACCCTGTTTTTGAAGGTTGTATAGTCTAGAGTACCATGCTTGTGGTGTTTGTTTAAGACCATATAGTGCTTTCTTTAACCTGCATACATAGTGAGGATTCTGATAATGAAAAACCTTTAGGTTGTTCCATATGGACTTCTTCCTCAAGATCACCATTTAGGAAGGCAAAGTTCACATCCATCTGGTACACCTTGAAATCATTGTAGCATGCAAAGGCAAAAAACATCCTAATTTCCTCCAGTCTCATGACTGGTGCAAAAGTATCTTCATAATCAATATCTTCTACTTTTGAGTAACCCTTACACACGAGTTTGGATTTGTTTCTAACAAATTGACCCTATTCATTCATCTTATTTTTGAATACCAATTTTGTGCCAATGACATTCTTTCCGACATGTCTTGGTGTTAGTTCCCAAGTTTTGTTCTTCTCAATTTGGTCTAACTCCTCATTCATCAAATCTATCCAAATTTTGTATTTACTTTCTTCTTCAAAGTTCTTTGGCTCCATCTATGTTAACATGGCTATATGAACTTGCCAAAATTTTCTGCTAGTTTCCTCCCTGTTTGTACTCCTTCACTTTTATTTCCAATAATTTTATTTTAAGAGTGATTCTTTTGAGTGTGTCTTGAAGGTCCTTTTGAATGATTCTAAGTATCTTCAAATTATTCATCTTGTACTTCATTCTCGTTACTGATATGATGATGGTGATCTGAAGGACTTATAAAACCTATGCTTTTGTTCTTATTGGGTATCTCTTCGTCAACCTTTACATCTATGCATTCCACAATATTATGCTATATTTTATTATAACATATGTATCCATTAATTTTTGACAAATATCCCAAAAATATCCCTTCATCAGATCGAGCATCAAACTTTCCTAGTTTTTCATCATTTTTTTGATATCACATTTACTCCTGAAAATGTTAAAATGCTTGATTGATGGTGGTTTCCCATGCTGCAATTCATATGGTGTCTTATCACAGTTTGGTATGAGATTTTCCTTATTGAGAATATGTACTGATGTAGGCACCACTTTTTCCTAATAGGTTTTAGCAATGTTTCTTTCTTGCATTATGACTCTGGATATTTGTTGAACATACATGTTTTGTCATGTGGTGTCGCCTTGGGTTCTCCTCTCTCCCCTGTGGTAACTAATATATTCATGGAGGACTTTGAATAAAAGGCCTTAGCTTCTTCTCATCTTCTGCCTAAGATGTAGAAGAGGTTTGTGGATGACACTTGTGTCATCTGGTCCCATGGTAAAGAAGAGTTGGAACTGTTTTTTCCTCCATCTTAACAATCAATCTAGTTCCATAAAGTTCACCATGGAATTTGAATGTGATGGTAGTCTTTCCTTCTTTGACATCATCCTCTCAAGGAATGATGATGGCTGTTTTTCTCATTAGGATTTTCATAAGAAAACTCATACAGAACAATATCTTCATGCTAATTCTCATCATTTCCTAGCTCAAAAGCTTGGTGTTGTCAACACCTTAGTGACTAGAGATTTAAGAGTTTCTAATGACAACCATCTCAATGAAGAGAAAAAACATCTACTAAGTGTTTTATTTAATAATGGGTATAATAGACACCAATGTACTAAGGCTTTCCTCAAAGCTGAAAAAGGTCCTAGTGCTAAGAAAGATACCAAGGATCGATTTTCCGGTGTTCATCTTCCTTTTATCTAAAGGACCACTGACAAGATTGCGAGGATCCTAAGGAAGCATAAGGCGAATTCAACCTTTAGGCCTTTAAATACCATCCAGAGCTCCCTTAGATCTGTAAAAGACCCAGTGGACCCCAAGAATATGAAGGGTGTTTATGTTATCCCATGCTCTTGTGGGACTCCCTACATTGGTGAGACTGGTTGCTCGATTAATCAAAGGATTCGCGAGCTTGCCGTTGACATCAAGCATGGCAGGGCTCGCTCCTCTGCTTTGGCAGAGCATGCAGATAAATCTAAGCATCATGTATGCATTGAGGAGGCCCAAGTTGTTGTTATGGTTAGTTATTTCCATCATCGTAAATTGAGGGAGGCCCTAGAAATTGAAAAAATACCCAATAATTTGATTAGAGATGATGATTGGAATATTAGTAGAAGTTGGGTCCTTGTCCCGTCCTCCTAGTTTAATAGGTTTATTTTTGGGATTTTTGTTTGTTTATTTATGTAGGTATTTACGTCCTTTTTATAATATTTGTTGTTGATTTATTCTTCATTATTGTTTATTTTCTTGATCCTTCGTGATTTTTTATGTATTTTATCATTCTATTCGTTTTTTAACTCCTTTTGGTATTTTTGTTATTTGTTTAATGAGCCCTCAACCCCAATATTTATTGTTGACCCAATTTTATTTATTGATTACTTTCTTTTGAATATATATATAATATATATATATATATATATTATATATAATATATATTTCTTTTGACTTATATTTTTTTTTTATTTTTAATTATTTTTCCATTAATTATTTGTAATTTAGTTCATTTATTTATTAAATGTTTTGTCTCGATTAGGGTTCTTGACTCATAATTTTTGACTTTCTCCTTGTTGTTAAAGTTTGACCTTTTTTTAAAAATAAATTAATTTAAATATTATTTTTCAATAATTAGTCATATTGGTTTTAATAAATTAATTTAAATATTATTTTTCAAAAACTAGCCGTTTAATTATAGCTTTTATTCATAATATTTTTTATCTTAATAAATTAATATCATTATTTAAATATTATTTTTCAAGAGCTAATAATATTTGGTCTTAATAAATTAATTTAAATATTATTTTTCAAAAACTAGCCGTTTAATATAGCCGTTACTTAATAATATTTGTTTTTAATATATTAATAAATTGATATCGTAATTTAAATATTATTGTTCAAATATAGCCGTTACTTGAAATTATGTCTCTACATTGCTCTCTATTTAAGCCTTTTCCATGGTCTGCCTCTTCATCTAGTCCTAATGATGAACCACACTTGTTGGTTCGAAATGCGTTGGCCAAATATTTCTCTTATGTAATTTCTATCGAAAGACTTTGCTTAATTCATTATGGATCATAGAATCCCGAATACAGAAAATGTTTTGTCTCTATGCAACTCCATTTTGTTGCGGCGTGTCTGCAATATTATATTGCTTCTTTATCCCAAATTCATTGCATAGGTCTGCAAACTCATCTGATGTAAATTTGCCTCCTCTGTTTGACCTTATGCACTTTATCTTGCACCCTGTTTGATTTTTTGCCAATGCCTTGAATGTTTTAAATTTCTCAAATGCTTCAAACTTATTTACAAGAAATGCCATCTAGGTCAATCTCGAATAGTCATTGATTACCAATATGAAGTATTGTTCTCCTCCTGGTGCTTTTGTTTTGGAAGCTCGACGCAAATCCATATGAACTAGCTGCAAATAATTACTACTTGATAGTTTATCTTTGACTTTGAATGATGTTCGTGTTTGTTTTCCCATTTGATATGATTTGCAGATAATGTTTTGATGCTTCTTTATTATTGGTATATCTCTAACTACTTTCTTCTTCCTGAGTTTGATGATGTGATCAAAGTTGAGATGCCCCAATCTCCTATGCCATAGCTAGGATTCATCTTGTTTGCTGATGTAGCATTCATTACTCTCTTCTTTCAAGATATATACATTATTCTCAATTCGAACTCCTTTAGCTTGAACCTTCCCTGTAGATGTTGACCTGATTTCATAGTCTTGAGCTCTAAAGGGAACATCACAACCTTTGTCACACATATAACTTACACTCAACAAGTTATGTTTTAGACCATCTACAAACAATACATCTTAAGCCTTTCCTCTTCCGTTGTTTAGACTGATTGTACCCTTTTCTGAAATTATTTTTGCTTCATCCTTACTGGATGTGACATTTCTAGTTTTATTTTCATTGAGGGAAACAAACTTGCTTTTATCTCTTGCCATATGTCTAGAGAAACCACTGTCCACATACCATTTATTGGTTTGATCTTGAGCATACAAGATTAGGTCACACTTATCATTTTTCTTTTCTTCTACCTTTTTTCTCCATTGCATGCATCCATTTGTTCTATACATATTCTGAGACGTTAATCCATTGTCTTTAAGCTTACATTCATATGACTTGTGCCCAAATTTGTGACAATAGAAACATTTAGTGACATCAAGGAGAGGAGAAAATACGTTTTTGTCTAGATTCATGTTTGTTTTAAGTTTTTTGAATCCATTCTTTCTCATCTTAAAATTTCCCAAATCAATTCTTTTGACATAAACTCTATAATTTATGGCTTTATGTCCAAATTATTTACAATAGTAATATCCATAAAACAAATATCTGTACCTGGTAGTGGATGTTGTTTGAGAATCTAACCATCTTGACATTTGATAATCTTGTCTCCTGAAGAAGTGTGGTTTCTGATAGATTGTTGTTTGAATTTCTTCTTTTTCTCACTCATTTTCTCTTCTGCTACTACATCAACTCTCTAATGCAGACTCCTTCCCTTTCAAAAAGGATACTTTTTCCATTCCCCATTATATATTTTATAAGCAAGCTATCTTGGCTGTTTGTATTCTTTGCAGGAATATGAGATGAAGCATAGTCTCTTGGACTTCCAAAAACTGCTCACAAGCTTGTCTCTTCACTTTCAATTCTGAAAATGATTTGTAATATAAAATAGAGCTGAACTAATAGCTCAGTCAGTAATAATTACATTTTTTGTTTAAAGAAATATATGTATTTCAACTTTATGTCCCACATTGATTAGCCTTCACATTGATTAGCATAGCCTTTGCATTTCACATCACTTTCAACCTTTGCATTAAATTAATCTTAATACACTCAACAACAATCAAATAGATAAGTGATCTTAACATAATCATTTGACATCGATTCCAACATTCTCAAAACTACCTCCACCCTCAAGCCACAATCATTTCACCTAAAACAATCCAGAAATCACCAAAACCAATAAAAGCTTGGATGGCTTAGGATTTATTCACCATACCTAGAGGACTTTTCCTATCCCCACCCACCTGTCAAGAGCTTCCCGGATAAAACCATATCCACCCTCAACCCTTGGGATTTTCCTAAGAACACTTCAACCAGATCCAAATCCAATGACAATCCAAAGCTCAACCAAAATTAAAACCCACTATACCATGGCTATCTAGGAAATGACAATGCAAGACTGTACATCACTGTCAATCCAAAAAAATCCCATGCTGATGACATCAAACAGGGCCAATAAACCGATGCATAAACCATGCATTCACATCCTAGTAAGATAATCAGATGTGAAACGTGTTACCTACAAAATCCTCTTGTTGGCTTCTCTTCCTTTACTTTATTTTTCCCTTTCTTATTCTTTCCCAATATTCTTCTTGTGCTACCTTGCTTTCCTTGCTTTCTTGCTTGCGTCTTCCTTGTGTCCAAGTGCCCTCTCTTTTGCTTCTCCTTGTCTAAGTGATAATTTTTCAATGTCTTCTCTCCTTTTTCTTTTCTTTTCTTTTCCCTTTTCTCCAATTTCACTTGTGTGCATATTATTGTCTCTTCATCTCCCTTTTCTATTATTTTCCTTTATTTCTTGTATTAAATTTGCATTTATTGATTTTTCATTTTTCCAATGCCAACGCGAATGAAAATTTCCATAGCCAATAAATAATTAACCACAAGTAGATCCCAATATAATGTTTTTCCTCTCCATTCATCTTGGAATACATGTCCCATGACCTTGGTTTTATTTTTTCCTTTTCATAATGCCCATTTATTACATGGAAATATAACCCAGGGCTGTTACACTACGAGCCTTATGAGCCAAAGCCATAAGAATATGTATGTGATCTATAAGCAGTTCCTATTTCATTGAAAAACTTCACAAATAGGTCGAATTTACACAGTCGCAGGATATGTCAATTATACTGCCACCCGTCAAGAGTATTTTCTCATTGTAATCTGATGATCAAAGTTATACAAATCACAAGCTCACTTTTCATATGTCAAGGTTACAGTTAGGCAATAGGGTCACTGTCAAGTTTCCAAGTCAATGTAATTGTGGCTCATAGATATACGATCCACATAAAATTAAAGCGATACTAAAAAATCAAATTCGATCTTCAAAAAATGCGAGTCATTGTTGTGAGCCACAAGGGATACTAGTCTCTATGAATTAATGTGAGGTAGAGTCATTATGATAATGCAAGCCTTATACTTAATGATGCAAGCCACATAAATTGAATATGAGCCACTTTTATAAGGAATGATACCACTTTTATAGAGAACGAAACCATCGATACAAGCCACTATATGTATCTATGTTGCTAGCCATTGTAAATATTAAATCCATGGTAAACCACATTAATACCTATTATTTCCTTATAATTTAATACATTTTCACAGAGATATATGAGAGCTAATGCGAGCCATAATGTCACTGAGAGCCACATAGGTGTACCGATTCCATTCAAATATAATTCGAATCATATAAGACAAGTGATGCCACCACAAAAGTCAAGCGATGTCATTATAATTTGAGCCATTGAAATATAGTGATGCAAATGTCATTAAGAATACAATTCTATGTAGTATAGTAAGTCAAGATAATTTTAACGAGTTAGATCTATCATTCAAGCCATAGGATAAAATATGTGACCCATAGAGATAACAAACCATTGTGATAGCAAGCCACAATGAACCATAATAATTTCCAAATATAGAGGAAATGCGTGCATTGTCACAGTAGTCAAATGAAGGTACTATAATTTAATTTGATGCCACAATAATATAGATTGAGCCATAGTTAAGAATAGAAAGCTACATAAATGAATATCAAGCCACATAGAGAGATGTCATATATAGTATGGAATCAGAAGAAATAATGGCATAAAGTAAGAGGTAATGATGTCCCTAAGGTAAAGCTAGCCTCATGTGTGAGTCGTGAGGATGAGATAAAGTGAGACTCACGTGTGAGCCTTTAGACTTTTACGAATTTTATTTTTATTTATTATTTTTTTTTTTTTATTTTTTTTTTTTTTATCACTACAGTTCAGATCATAGGATCAAATTTCTTGACTAAGGTTTATGCATAATTTTAAAATTGTAATGCTCATGCAACATATCTTCGTAATTTTTTAAATATTTGATCTTGTTCAAGTCAACAAAGAGTGATCTTCAAGTTTCCATCCTTCAAACTTAGCTTTGAAACCATGTTGATAAATCAATTTGACTATACATTAGGGTATATTTCTCTGCTTTGATAATATCTTGTGAATGTTGTTGGATTTTTATTACATCAAACAATTATAAAATGTACAAAAGATGAAGATCGCAAGAATGCAAAGAACACAAGATATAAGATGCAAGCCAGGGAAAAACCCCTCCAAGGGGAAAACCCAACAAAATGATCTTCTTATAGAATCAATCTTGAGTGAGAAATCCAATGCCCATGACCATATAAAGACTCCAACCCTTAAGATTCGAAGTCAAGCCCTCCTTCCACATAGAAATTCCATCAAAAATAAGAGACCAACAACATGTACATCATCAGAAATAGAACTTCAAGAAGAGATATGTCAAGGTAGAACTTCCACAAAGGTGAGCTTAAGATAAACCCTTCTTCACTTATCAATTTCAAATTTAGGCCTTCCTTTCTTCTGCGATATTTTAGAACCAATCATATGAATTGTGTGTTTCCAAATGAGCTTCACTCTTCACCTATTTATATCGTCTAGAGGGGTTCGAATAAACATGTCTTCTGGGGCAGGGCCAACTTGGAATCTAGAGATAATTTTGACCCAAATTATATATTTCAAAATTCTTTTTCTAGGCTATAAATAAGCCTTTGAATTTAACTAATACAAATAATAATGAGCATGAAAATCATGCTTCAATAAAATAATAATTTGACTTGAACATGAAACTCATGCTTTAAAAAATAAATTTTCTTTTACTTCTTTTTGAATTTACATAAACTATATAATGACATAAATACAATAATAATTATGAAGACCTAATCTAGTTATATTTTCTAACATGAAGCTGGCAACATGATGAGAGACTATACACAATTTGAGCCAATCCTAATCGCTTGGTGCTAAATCATCCAATTCGGCTGAATCATAACCTTGAGTAGCAATGGAATTGAAAAATAGGTTCATAATCTTGATAGTTGTCAAGGGTGCATTTGGACGATCATTATTGAACATTTATTTGTTGTGTATTATCCATACAACCCAACATAGATACTTTAGAAGAACCATCCAACATCACATAAACACTGAATTAAATTTCTTATTCCAAGGGATTTTATTTTTCTAGACTTTGAACATATCATACCAACAATCCGGGATGCCTGTAATGGTGGCTACATTTTCTAGTGTTTTTTTTCTATAATCCAAAGTGAATTTTCACCTTCTGAATACATGAGGGATATATTCTTCCTCTAATTCACATAGAGCACACCCAAAATTCTCCCTCGCACCCCCCTCTAATTCTGACTACAAAAAATCATCATTTCCCACTCTTGAATCCAATTTCTGTTTAAATCCCTTTTCTTTATCCCTCACTAAATCCCACTTCTTTTATCCCTTTTTGTTATAGATTTAGCACAAGGAAATTTTCAGAGGAAAGCTACAGAGAAAACAGAACAACAATGGCACCAAAGAAGAAAGAACCAAAAGTATTCAACCCAAAGGTGCACCCACCACTGGATTTGGATCATTTAGCACTGGCCGACAGGGATTACAAGATCCATGAAACCCTCTCAAAATTTGATATGTTTAATATATATTGCTGGTGGGAGGACAAATTCATGGAGGAAATGGATGAAATAGGCCTTTGGGACACCAACCTACCTTTCTATATCTTCCTTAAAACACATAGTTGCCCATAATTGATTAGGAAGTGTCATTCATGTTACAATCCATAGAAAAGAGCAGTGATGGCCCCAACATGAAATATTTTATTCACAATCGATGCTCAATCCATCATGCAGATGATGCAAGCCCTAGCTATTGAAGGAGATGTTCCCTTTTCACACGAGTTCTGAATGAAATGTACCAAAATATTGATTTCTCCAAGAGAGCTAAAACATATAACTTTTCATGGCTGAGAACACACCTCTGCCAAGCAAAATCCCTGCTTATTCCTCCTTTGTTTTCCCTGTCAGAACCAGACGTATTGCCACAGTTTTTTCCTATTCACTTGACTATTATTCTGACCAATGGATTGATGAAGCTATTATAGCTTTCATATTTATCCTCTGAACTGAATCCAAGCCTTCTATCCTTTTCAACTTCAGCCAGTTTTTGGCAAATGGAATCCATGAACAGATGGTCAATTTCTTCACAAATGAATTTTTTCACTACTCCTTAGCGTTGGTTTACATGTTTTTATATTTTCAGTCAGACAAGTTCCAATTTTCATTAACCAAAATGAATGAGGAAGGTGAACCTCAACCAACAATATTTTGGACAACATTGGTAATGAAATATCAAAAGGACTTCAGTTACAAGACATTTTTGGACATGTTTGTCCACCCAACAATAAGCCTCCTCAGTGGGACAACATAACCAAGGATAAATGAAGATATAAAGAGAATTATGCAACTGTCTGATCAAGCCAAAACTGGTGATTGGTACTTGTACCAAAACTACACTGAAATAAGAGTGTGTGGATGTGAGCTAGCCCCCTACAAGCTCCCAAAGTTCCTCTCCATGAGGATCTTTTCATTGGAGTACATCAGACAGATGATTAGTGAAGATGAGATGCATTTTGTATGAGGCAAGAAGAAATCCCAATTCAGGATCAAGTCCCAAATTGGTCCCTTCATTTGCAACAACAGAGCTGCAGGAGAGGAGGCAAACAAAAGATTAAGGGAGATGAATTTTACCCATAGCTTCACATGGTATTATGACCCATGGGGCATTATTTATAAGAAGAGGGTGGAAAACAAGTCCACTGCCTACATCCACACTTAAAGGAATGAAATCGAGAAAATATGAATCAAATAGAATGGATTCCTGATACATTACAGAAGGCTGAGGAGCAAGTAATCTCCTCTTCTGGTGCATAGACTCCAATGTATCAAGAGAAACAAATTCCTAAAGAAAGGACTAAAAAAGGAAAAGAACAAGAGTAAGGGATAACCGAGAAGAGGTCTAGAGAAGATCAATCACCAAGAATTGATATTTCCATGAAAGAATTCACGTTGAAGTACAAGAAGAAGCCCAGGAAACAGATGGACATAGATAAAATGTCACCACAGCAAATGGTGATCAAGATAATTTATATTCTAGATCCCCCCCCAGCTGGAGGACAATCATTTCCTTCTACTCCAATTTCAGAAAGATGATAATTCGTTCAAGTGTCCTCATCTTCAAAGGCAACTGAAGAGAAAGAAGAGGAAATTTTTGATACCTTCAGAGAAATCAAAATCAGAAACAAAATACTAAAGAAGAGCACCTATGCTCATTTTTGGAAGCAGAGTGCAACTACACAAGGAAAACTTCTCTCTGCCTTTGTCTCAGAGAAGGGAAAAATGCATATGGAATTTTTGGAGGCACAAACATCAGAGCCAAAAACTCCAGTAGACTACAAGTAGACTTCCTTTGATTTTGATTTCAAGAATTTCCATCCAATAGATCAACTAGAGATGCACAAGAAAAAAGGGGAAATGATTTCATCTACTTTAACTAGTACTTCCATGAATTTATTCAAAATGCCGATGGCCCTCTCAAGTGCTCAGTCTCAATTAAATATGGAGAGAATTTCATCATTGTCGAAGGACACCAAGATTAAGTCTCTGGAAGACTTACTAATAAAAAATGGATATGATCCCTTAGATACAAAAGAAGTTGAAGAAGTAATAAAGAAGAAACAGTTAGACATTGCAGCTCTGAAGAAGTAGCTCAAGCTCCCTACTACAAATGACTCACTGACCAAGGAAATAGAGGAAACAAAGAGCATAAAGGCCGACATGATGAAACTAATAGTGGAGCAGTCCATACAAATCAAATTGATGGATACAAAGATGGAAAAGATGGTGTAGGAGAAAGAAAAAGCAGGATAGATGGCTAGCACAACAGTAGAAACCCTTACTCTAACAACCCTACCCATAACTACTCCAACAGGTGCAGCCATAGGAGCAGGAAGTAGTGAAGAACAACTGGAAAGATCTATGGAAAGAATGAATCTGCAGAATGAAGAAATCAAGAGGCTAGAATCCCAAGTTGGTGTCCTACAAGATCAGATTAAAAAATATGAAAACAATCACTTGGTAGAGATGCAAAGAACAAAGGCATTGATAGAGAAGCTTCATAAGTTAGAAAAATAATCCTCCATTGGAAATACTATAGGGAGGGTTAATGAGATCATTTGGCACAAAATAATAGATCGTATGAATGAAATTTTGCCTAGCATCCAAATTATTTTTGAGCAGAAAGAGTTAGTAGAGAAAGCCAAAGAAGCCATTTCAGCCACCAATACAGAGTTGGGAGATATGCCAACAATAGCAAACAGAATTATCAAGTTTCTGAATGCAGGAAACATATATGAGCTAGAAGAACTGGGAGTAGCAGATAGGACAAAGACCATACTACAAGTAAAAAAGGTGTTGACAAAGAAGAATTTAAATGTGTAGCTTCAAGAAAAATGCCAAGTCCTAGAGCTGACAGTCAACAGGTTTTTCAACAGAATGTAGCCTCTACATCAAAAAGGCCTTCCCTCTCTGTTTGTTATAAATGACAAACTCATGGACAAAGGGGATTATGTTAAGAAATTACAGGGCATAGCCACAAATGCTGCAAATCTATCCAACATCAAAGGCAACATAACAAGAAAGGATTTACTGGAAGCAATCAATAATCAAATTTTCATTGAACATGAGTTGAAGCATGTGTTTTTGGTCAAGCCATCGTTTTCCAAATACACTGATGCTGATGAGGTTTATTGAAGATTAACCAAGATCAAGATCCCAGAGGGGGAACCGTGGAGTGACTTATGTGAATACCAGGAAGAACGAGACAAGGATGACTAGAGTGACCATATAGACATGAGCCAACTCCAGCCACATCAGCAGAACCACTCCAGTCAAATTAATACTCTAGGCAACAACATCCCAGAAAAGAGGGACACCTATCCCAGTTTTCTCAGCGTGGCCACTCCTTGGCTTTATGAGTTAGTTTTTCCTTCATTGTAATAAATAATAGATTTCCAAGTGTACAAGGCAAATTGTTGTAGTTTTTTTGTTTAAATACTCCATGCGTTGGGAGTATTAGGGGTTGAACCCTAGTCATTGGAGTGATTTTTCTATTTGGAGCATTGTAATTTTGAGTTGGAGCATCAATAAAAAGGACAGTTTACAGGATACTTGATCTGTTTTTACTAGTGATTTTTTTCTTACTATTTTTAATGTATTTCTGTTTATCCATCCATGCATCTTTCATTATTATTGTGAAACAAAAATTATAGTTTAAGATATGTTGTTGGAGCACCTTACTGCTATCGGTGTTTACAATCTATATGTTTTCCTCTGAAGTATGATTAAAAAATACTTGAATGCTTTTTAATCCTAACTGATATCATTCTTCTATCATTCCATTTATCACTATGCTTTAAAGATCTAGTAGCACCAGTTAGCTTGCCCTATAAACACTTTGTAAGCTTGATGCTACCACCCAACCTGTGATTCATAGCCCAATGGAAAATATTAAAAAATGATCTTTCTCCAACCAAATGAACAAAAAAACAAACAATCTTTTTATTCTTAATATCTAGCCTAAACATTATAGCACTAAAAACAAAGTTAAATCATAATTACATAGAGAGAGCCCTCTCTGAGTCTAGGAAGGCTAGGTCCTAGATTCGTAAGTGGTTTGATGTATCTTTTTGTGACTTTTGTCTTTCCAATATTCAAAATACAATGTTAACAACTACATTCACAAAAAAAAACCTAGAAGGAAACTAAAGGAGCCTTGGTAATAGAAAAAGGAGAAAAGGTTGGTACATTGTATTTATGCAATGTTATTTATTATTTTGTTAATTCTTTGGCCTCCATAGGAGTAGATACGACATTGTGGCATCAAAAGCTTGGGCACATGAGTGAGAAAGGGGTGCAATTTCTTCACTCAAGAAATTTGTTCTCACGTTTGAAGCATGTTGATTTGGATTTCTGTGAAAATTGCGTTTATGGAAAACATAAGAGAGTTAGATTTATCAAAGTTGGGAAGGAAAAGAAGAGAGAAAAATTAGAGCTTGTGCATACAAATGTATGCAGACTTTCTCAAGTATCATCCCTTGGTGGCTGTCACTATTATGTTGCTTTTATTGATGATGACACTAGAAAAACTTGGATTTATTGTATTTAGAATAAATATAATGTATTTGATACTTTTAGGAAATGGAAAGATTTGGTTAATAATGAGACATGAAAGAAGTTGAAGTGTCTCAGATTAGACAATGGAGGTAAATACTGCAACAAAGAGTTTGATAAATACTATTCAGAGCATGAGATTTGTAGAGAGAAGATAATTTGAGGAACACCACAACAAAATGGTGTGTCAGAAAGGATGAACAAGGTAATCATGGAGTGTGTAAGGGTAGATTGTGTAGATACTAATGTTTATCTAATAAATAGAGGGCCTTCAAGTTCCTTGGATGGTGGTATTCCAGAGAAGGCATGGACATGAAAAAGGTAAACTACTCATTTTTAAAGACTTTCGGTTGTGAAACTTTTGTTCACATTAATAAAGAAAATAGAACAAATCTTGAGGCAAAATCAAAGAAATGTACCTTTATTGGATAAGGTGTTAATGATTTTGGTTATCGCTGAGATCATTATGAAAATCACAAAATCGTTAGGAGCAAAGATGTCACATTCAATGAAAAGATCTTGTGTAAAGACTAGATTCAGGGAAAGAAACAAGAAAAAGAAAATAAAAAACACATAGTCCTTGATGATATCACGGAAAAAGTAAACTTGCCCGAAAATCATAATGATCAGTAGCCACAACAACAATAACAACCACAATAGAAAAAATCACCTCAAACACCTGAAAGTGGTGTTAGAAGATATACCAGGATAAGTAGACCCCTTGAATGACACTATCCTTCATTATATTATGTGTTGTTGACTAATTTTGGTGAATCGAAAAAATATGAAGAAATAATGCAGGTAGAGACCAGGAAGAAGTGGGAGCAAGCCATGGAAGAAGAGATGGACTCATTGATGCATAACAAGACTTGGGACTTAGTCAAGTTTCCTATAGGTAAAACAACATTGTAGAATAAATGTTTTTGGAAGTTAAAGGAAGAAGATGGTGGTAAACAGAGGTACAAGGCTAGACTTGTTGTGAAGGGGTCTACACAGAAGAAAGGTAGAAAATTTGATGAAATATTTTCTCCTATTATTAAAATGACTTCAATAAGAATTATTTTAAGTATTGTGGTAGCAAAATATTTGAATCTTGAGCAGTTAGATTTAAAGAAAACCTTTCTCCATGGGGATTTAGAGGAAGAAATCTATATGCAACAACTACAAGGGTATGAGGTCAAAGGGAAGGAGAAATTAGTGTGCATGTTGAAGAAGAACTTCTATGACCTAAAACAAGCTCCAAGGCACTGGTATCTAAAATTTTCCAGGTTTATGTCTAAACAAGGTTATACTAGATGCCACTCTGACCATTGTTTTTATCTTAAAATGAAAAATCATGGCAACTATATTATGTCTTTATTGTATGTAGATGAAATTCTTGTTGTAGGGTATAACATGCAGGAAATAAATGTGTCAAAGGAAAATTGACAAATTCATTTTCAATGAAGGATTTAGGTGCTGCAAAACAAATCCTTGGTATGACAATAACTAGAGACAGGAAAAATCACAAATTAATGTTGTCTCAGAGTGAGTACATACAAAAGGTGTTGGAAATATTTAATATGTAGAATGAAAAACTAGTTAGTACACATTTGGCTATCCATTTCAAACTAAGTAAGGAGATGTGTCCCAAGACCTAGGAAAAATGGATTATATGTCTAAAGTTCTATATGCATTAGTAGTTGGAAGCTTAATGTATGCAATGGTCTGCACAAGGACTAATATTTCACATGGAGTGGGAGTTGTAAGATGGTACATGAACAATCTAGGAAAATAACATTGGATAGCAGTGAAATGGATTCTCAGGCATTTGAGAGATACCACAAATAAAGCATTATGCTTTGGTGGTTCAAACATTGCTCTATAGTTATGTGTTAATGTAGATATGGCAGCTGATAGATATAATAGGAGGATCACTACGAGGTATGTGTTTACTATAGGTGGAACAATTTTTAGTTGGGTTTAAAAAATGAAAAGTGTTGTTGCACTCTCAACAATGAAAGTGGAGTATGTTGCTGCTACAGAGGTCAGTAAAGAAATGATTTGGTTACAAAGGTTTATGGATGAATTGGGAAATAAGAAGGAGATAGGCAGGTTATACAACGATAGCCAGGGTTCCATTGATCTTGAAAATAATTCAACATTTCATTCCAAGATTAAATATACACATCTAAAGTACCATTTCATAGAGTCAGTGTTGGAAGATGGATAGTTGAAGTTGGAAAAGATACACACTAGCCAAAATCTTGTAGATATGTTAACAAAAGTTGTAACCAAGGATAAATTGAGGTTCTGATAAGTTTCAATTGGTATTCAAGTATGATGAAGAAGATAAGAAACAACCAGGTCCAAAGTGGAAGCATTTTCTAGCAAGTGAAGCAACGATGGAGTTTCTATAATCAATATCCAAGTGGTATATTGTTGGGTGTGGAGCCTAATTATCTTCCTAATTCAAAGGTCTTTGTTTCAACCAAATGTATAACCCGGGAAGACTGTACACCCCTCCCTGTGGGGGGGTGTGGGGGGGACTTTTTCCCCCTGTGGGGGTTCAGGGGTAGCACCCTTGAAGCTAAAAATAGATGAAAAATTTCCTTGTAAAATATTGTAATTTCATAATCAATTTGGGCCATTCGTTAGGCGGATGATGAGATGGTAGAAGTTATGTTATTTTAGTTTTTTGTTTTCTGTAGAAGGTAACCCTCAAGTTATATGTGGGAATTGTATTGCGGTTGTGTATTATTATTCTGAGTGAGAAAGGAAGAGGGAAATGTGTGAGAGCAAGAGGAAATTACATCAGATCTGTTGTAGGTTGTATCTCTTCATTTTGTTGGACACTATAAAAGGAATGAATGGATGTTTCTTCGTGGACGTAGCCTAAATTGGGTGAACCACATATATCTGTGTATCTCTTGTTTTATGCATTTCTATATTTGTGTTTCCACAATAATTTGTGTATTTCATTGCTCCATTAATTAATTTCTAACACCAAAATTCCTTTGCTCTCATCCAATAACATTGTTGATGGAACACAATCTATCTAGATTTTTATATGAACTTCATTTTCAACTTGCCAACCTAAATGATCCAATATTATAGGAGCCACAATTTTGCAAAGCTTCCAATTTTCAAACTATATTCTTTCCAAGTTTCTTTTTCTGCTCTAAGAAGTCTGCATTTATGAAAATATTTACGTAGAAAAGCTTGCTTCCACCATTATTTAGTATCAGAGAGAGCTGCCACATCATTTTTTCTCCCAAAGCTAGGTTCATGAGCTGGGAATATTTTATTTCTAATCCTAAGCAATTTTTAAGAAGCTGCAATGTATTCCGGTTAACTAAATGATTTTTTTTTCATTATTTATACCCCCTTTCCGAAGATTTTTTTGTATAAGGCCACTGATATGATTGATCACTCATTTTAGGGATAATAACATAGATCCCATATTGTATATATGAAGAGATGCCAGAACATATTTGATCGATACAACCTTCCTTGTTTCATTTAGCCATCACACAACCCAAGAATAATTTTTTTTGATATTTTGTAAAATGTCCTCCCAATCTTCTACTTCTGTAACTCCCAATGAGATTGGAATTCCTGTATATTTAAATGATCTCCATCCTATCACTACAGGGAATTGTAATGCCTTTGAAATCTCAACCAGTGTTACTTTTGGCCAGTTCCATCCATATAATTGACTTTTCTTTTTGTTTACTAGCCCCCGAAAATGTCTAGATAGATATCCATAATGTTCTTGAAGCAATTTACGATAATTCTTGATGCCCCTCCAAGAAGGAGAGTGTCATGGACCCTTTGACATTTTAAGCCATGCTCAATCCAACTAGCTTTCCTTCCTATTGTGCATTCTCTAAATTTCTACTCAAACTTTTACCTAGAATAATGTAAAGCAAAGGGGAGAAAGGGAAGCCTTACGTTAGAGCCCTTGAGGCATAAAAAAAGAGGAAGGATGACCATTTACAAGTGGTGCGATCCATGGAGATCCCATGTAAGCTTTGATCTACTACATAAATTCACTATAAAATCCTAAATTTTCAAGAATTAAGTATAGGAAAGAGTGCCTTACCCTGTCAAAATTGTTGGGCATGTCCAATTTGATGAATACACCAGGCTCCCCTATTTCTTAATTGGAATGGATTGCTTCTTGCACAAGAATAATTTTATCCAAAATTTTTCTCTGTTGCATAAAGCCCCCTTGATTCATTGAGATAATATCTAGCATGAGTTTCTTGAATCTAGTCACTATAATTTGGTAAGGATTTTATAAGAAAAATTACAAAGAGATACATGTTTAAATCTAGAGAAGTTCAAAGGATTCGACTCTTTAGGGATATAGGAAAGAAATGAACAATTTGTACTAAACCCCAATCTTGTATTTCCTTTGTGTCCCATTTAACATTCCCAACAAGCCTTTTTATATCATAGGCCAGAAGGCTATGTAAAAGCTTATGGAGAATCCATTTGGGTCGACAACCTTGTCGAGGTCTAGAGACCCTACTACATCCATAACCTCTGATTCCTCTATTTTTTTGAATAGTTGTTGATTGGATGGTAGAGGGAACACATTGAATAAAATCATGAGATTTTTCTATATCTACATCTTTATTTTCTTTATAAAGAGCCTGGAAATGGAGAAATGCTTCTTTCTTAATACCTACAAATTTTGTCACCTTTGGCATGACTTTGGGAACTTCTCGTTTACTCTATTTCACATCTCCATGGCCTTGGATTGGTTATGAAAAAATGTAGTGTTTTTATCTCCTAATTGCATCCATAAACTATTGGATGTCAACCTTAATAATTCTTCTTCCTGTCTACTTGTTGATAATATTTGTCTTATTAATTCCTTTTGTTTATCAAGATTCCAAGTTTTCACCTTACCTATGTCAATCACGCTTTGGTGACTTTTAAGTTGTTTGATGATCTCAAGCCTCTTTTTCCAAGGGGAATGATAATTTTATCGGCCCATTTCCTTAATGAGGAAGGATGGCCATTTACAAGTGGTGTGATCCATGGAGATCCCGTGCAAGCTTTGATCCACTACACAAATTCACTACAAAATCCTAAATTTTCAAGCATTAAGTATAGGAAAGAGTGCCTTACCCTGTCAAAATTGTTGGGCATGTCCAATTTGATGAATATACCAGGCTCCCCTATTTCTTAATTGGAATGGATTGCTTCTTGCAAAAGAATAATGTTATCCAAAATTTGTCTCTATTGCATGAAGCCCCCTTGATTCTTTGAGATAATATCTAGCATGATTTTCTTCAATCTAGTCACTATAATTTTTATAACCATTTTATAAGAAAAGTTACAAAGAGAGATAGGATTAAATCTAGAGAAGTTCAAAGGATGTGACTCTTTGGGGATATAGGAAAGAAATGAAGAATTTGTACTACCCCCAATCTTGTATTTCCTTTGTGTCCCACTTAACATTCTCAACAAGTCTTTTTATATCATAGGCCAGAAGGCTATGTAGAAGCTTATGGAGAACCCATCTAGGTCGACAACCTTGTCGGGGTCTAGAGACCCTACTACATCCATAACCTTTGATTCCTCTATTTTTTTGACTAGTTGTTGATTGGATGGCAGAGGGAACACATTGAATAAACTCATGAGATTTTTCGATATCTACATCTTTATTTTCTTTATAAAGAGCCTGGAAATGGAGAAATGTTTCCTTCTTAATATCTACAAATTCTGTCAGCTTTGGCATGCCTTTGGGAACTTCTTGTTTACTCTATTTCACATCTCCATGGCCTTGCATTGGTTATGAAAAAATGTAGTGTTTTGATCTCCTAATTGCATCCATAAACTATTGGATTTCAACCTCCAAAATTATTTTTCCTGTCTACTTATTGAAAATATTTGTCTTCTTAATTCCTTTTATTTATCAAAATGCCAAGTTTTCACCTTACTTCTGTCAATCATGCTTTGGTGACTTTCAAGCTGTTTGATGACCTCAAGCCTCTTTTTCCAAGGGGGTTAATAATTTTCTTGGTCTAATTCCTTGATGAGGAAGGATGACCATTTACAAGTGGTGCAATCCATGGAGATCCCATGTAAGCTTTGATCCACTACACAAATTCACTACAAAATCCTAAATTTTCAAGCATTAAGCATAGGCTCCCCTACTTCTTAATTTCTTCCCGCACAAGAATAATGTTATCCAAAATTTGTCTCTGTTGTATGAAGCCCCCTTGATTCATTGAGATAGTATCTATCATGAGTTTTTTCAATCTAGTCACTATAATTTTGGTAAGGATTTTATAAGAAAAATTACAAAGAGAGATAGGTTTAAAGCTAGAGAAGTTCAAAGGATTCGACTCTTTGGGGATATAGGAAAGAAATGAAGAATTTGTACTGCCCCCAATATTCTATTTGCTTTGTGTCCCATTTAACATTCTCAACAAGTCTTTTTATATCATAGGCCAGAAGGCTATGTAGAAGCTTATGGCCAACCCATCTGGGTCGACGACCTTGTCGGGGTCTAGAGACCCTACTACATCCATAACCTCTGATTCCTCTATTTTTTTGACTAGTTGTTGATTGGATGGGAGAGGGAACACATTTAATAAACTCATGAAAATTTTCCATATCTACATCTTTATTTTCTTTAAGAAGAGCCTAGAAATAGAGAAATGCTTCTTTCTTAATATCTACAAATTTTGTCAGCTTTGGCATGCCTATGGGAACTTCTCGTTTACTCTATTTCACATATCCATGGCCTTGGATTGGTTATGAGAAAATGTAGTGTTTTGATCTCCTGATTGCATCCATAAACTATTGGATTTCAACCTCCAGAATTCTTCTTCCTATCTACTTGTTGAAAATATTTCTCTTTTCTGCATTCAAACTTTTGTGATCCATAATGAATTAAACAAAGTCTTTTGGTAGAAATCACATGAGATAATTTTTTGGCCGACGCATTTCAAAACAACAAGTGTGGTTCATCATCAGGACCAGATGAAGAGGCAGACCATGGAAAAGGCTTAAATAGAGAGCCATGGTCTCTATTTAATACTTTTTCATTGTCTGCCTCTTCATCTGGTCTTGATGATGAACCACACTTGTTGGTTCAAAACGCGTCGGCCAAAAAATTCTCTCATGTGATTTCTATCGAAAGACTTTGTTTAATATTTGTCTTGTTAATTCCTTTTGTTTATCAAGATGCCAAGTTTTCACCTCGCTTCTGTCAATCATGCTTTGGTGACTTTCAAGTTGTTTGATGAGATCAAGCCTCTTTTTCCAAGGGGTTAATAATTTTCTTGGCCCATTTCATTAATGCATGCTTCACTGATCTCAAGTTTTATTCCCACACAAAGGTGGGTGATCCAATCACTTGAAGTTTCCATGCTTGCTTAATTACTTCCATGACTCCATCCTCATTTATCCATCCTAGATTATATCTACATGGGATTGTACCAATATATTCCACATGATCAAGCAACCATTGATTTTGATCTATGATCCAACTCACCTTGTGCCAATATTGAAGAAGAACAATCTAGCACTTTTAATATCTAGTCATTGTGCATTAGAAAGCGATCCAATCACACTGCAATATGGCTATCCACGCTTCTTCGATTGGTCCACATGTATATACCCCTTTTAGGAGCTATATCCACCAGATCCATTCATTCATCAAATATTCCATTCTCTATTTGTATGGATCACATACATGAATTGTTAAAGTCACCACATATATTGTTGTTATGTGCCATAATCTCTCTTTGAGAGAGATCAATGAATCCAAAAATTCCACCTTTTCCCCATATAATACATGAGGATAAAAATTGATAATCGAGATCTTCTCCCTCGTATATTTTCTTTCCAATCACTACAATCTAAAATTGAGACTTCACACTATTTATTAATTTAAAGAGAGCATCTGACCAAAAAATCCTAGTCCATTAGAGGCCCCTTAGGAGCTCTGTGCGATTCTAAAGCTATCTCGCTAGAAGGATTTTGTTGCATTGATAACTTCATATTTTTCAAGTATGGTTTATTGGAGTAAAAGTATCCAAGGGTGCTATTGTTTCACCATGTCTTTTACCAATAAGGATTTTGAAGGGCTTGCAAAACCTTTACATTCCATGATATGGTTTTCATCATTTTTTGAGGGGGTTTCTGGTTTTACCTCCTCCTTCTTATGATGCTTCCAACTCTTTGGGTATTACTGGTTTGAGAATATCAATAATTAATGGCTTATTTCCCAATTTCTTGTTTTATTCTGCCTCTAATTCTCGTGTTGGCTTGTTGGGGACTGAACTAGGTTCAGAGTTAATTTGGCAAACAAATCCCTGTACTACTGGTCCTTTCGACAATAGCCTATGGAGCATGGACTGAGGTCTCACCTGAAGTAGTATGGGGGGGGTGCTCGAACCAGGTTTCTGCACCCTTGAGATGTCTAAGGGTTTGATTTGGTCCAAATTTTAGTCCCTTCGTGGAGGTTACTTCACGCACTTCCCTGTCCCTCGCGCCCTGATATACTTGCCTTCCCGCAGCCCTAACTAGGGGCTGTGAGGCTTCCGCGCTGCTGGAGCAGCACTTTTCACTATTTCCCTAAGTCACACCCGGGATCTTACTTATCTTCTTACACTAGTTAGTTATCTTCACGTAAGTGGGTGCCTTATGTTATATTTATTTATACAACACATTCATATGAGTTCGCGCAACAAATAAATAGTAAACTTGCAATTCATACCCAATGATACATAAGACAGGAAAAGATACACAAAAATAAGGTATAACTTCTCTTTTATTAATTGTTCCCACAATTACAGACTCAACCTGCCCTACGCACTCAGTTGCAGGGGTACGTGTACTTAGCTGTGGACTACTAGGCCTCTCCGCACTCAGCTGTAGAGCCTTCTCCTTCTCTACGACCCAAAGACACGACTTACACCTTGAATTAGTGCTTCTATCCCTCTTTTTCGCTTTCTGATTCACTGTTTTCTACACTTAGAGCCTAGCTGTATTTATACAATCCCATGGTCCGCAGACCATGGGTAGATCTTTCAAACTGACATTACATTACAAAAACAAGGGCAGACAACCCTATGATTGTATTATGACTTCGCGCTTCGTGCCCACAATTCGCGAAGTCTTTACAATGGACTTGGTAAAAACTTGGGCTTTAAGCCCCAAAACATGCCTTGGGGGGATTCCACGCCCACCAGTACCCCAACACAAACATCGTGACTCGCCCTCGAGTCACTCTGTCGGTGCGGGGATCTTTGCGCGGAGTCCTTCCAACTTTGCTCGAACTGCTGCAAGGTCGGCAATGCACTGAGACTTCTTGTTGAATCTCCTGCACCCATTGTTTTGAGATAGTGGTGTCAGAATTGCTTACTTGGACCTATTCCTACATCCCCTACATTTGCTGATAGACTTGTGCCTACTTTTAACTCCATGAGACACGACGACTATGATTCAGTCAGCTAGTCAGATAGTTGGGCCACCCATGTAGGGCTTCAGCTGACTCCCATTCACCTTGCCTAGGAGAGGTTCTCCATTTAGCTTAATCAGCTGTACCACACTTCCATCTGTGAATTCCTTAACAATGTACGGGCCCAACCAATGCATCTAGAATTTCCCTGGAAATTTATCAAACTTACTATCATATAGTAACACTAAATCATTTACTTTGAAGGTGCACAACTTAATATGTCAATCGTGCCAGGACTTTTCTGCATTGCTTTTGTACCTGCTGATGGAAGCCAGTCAGAAACCATTCCTCTTCAAGTTCCTCCAACTGCGTGAGCCTTTCCCCCAGGGCTCCACAATCCATCATACCTGTGAGTGTTACTATGCACAAACTAGGCACAATATACTCCATTGGCATGCCAACTTCCACTCCATAGACCAACCAGAAAGGTGTATGTCCCATTAGTTTCTTACACATTGTTCTATAAGCCCATAGTACTACAGGAATGTGAAGGTCCCAATCACTTTGCTATGCATTGCATACTTTGGTCAGCGTAATCTCCAGTATTTTGTTCAATGCTTCTACTATGCCATTTGCTTTGGGGTGATATGGTGTACTTTTTTGATGATACACCTGAAACTCTTCTGTCAACGCGCTGATTGTTTTGTTCAGGAAATGTGTACCATAATCACTCATCAAGATCTTCGGACATCCGAATCAAGTCAATACATGTTTGAACAGAAATTTTGTAGTCGTGGCGGTTGTGTAATCTTTTGCCGGCTGCGCTTCTCCCTAACGAGTTAGGTACTCTGTCGCGATGCTAATGTATCTCATGCCCGTATTTCCTTGAGATTTGATAGGGCCTACAAAGTCAATCACCCACTTTTCAAAGGGTTGTAGTGCCATTTGCAGATTCAGAGGCATCTAGTCCCTTTGTGATGGTTTACTTGTTCTTTGACATACATCACATGCCTTGTAGTGTGCTTTTGAATCCTGATGAAGGGTTGGCCACCACAACCCTGCATGGAGAATCTTTTGCGTGGTCTCTCACCCTGCATAATGTCCTCCTGCAGCGCCCCCATGCACTTCAGCGAGGATCTGACTTCGTTCGAATTCAGGTACATACCTTCGCAGTATCTCGTCATTGCCCATCTTATATAGGTGCCCTGTGATGACGGAAAAATCAGTCACGCGCACCACCAATTCCTTTTTCTGTTGGACGAAGTATTCTTTCAGCATAGTCACTGTTGTTAGAAAGTGTATTATATCATCAAAGTGTCTGTCTGCTATGCGCACAACAAAGAGCTGTGTGTCAGGTAATCCTTCCTCCAAACTAGTAGGTTCCTCTCCCATCTCAATTCGCGACAAGTGATCAGGTCCCGTGTTCAATCATCCAGGCTTTACAATGACCTCAAAATCATATTCTTGGAACAGTAAGAGCCACCTACATATGCCCCCCCAACACAGGATTATTGACCAAGTATTTTAGCGCGGAATGGTCTGTATACAACTTGAAGTGCCCCCCTAGAAAATAGTGCCGATATTTTTGGAGTGCGTACACCATATCAAATCCCTCGTATTGAGTTGTAGAATATTTATTTTATGCATTAGACAACTTGTGACTCATGAACGTGATAGCGTGATCCAAGCCCTATCCACCCTCCTGTGTTACTACCACTCCCATCACTATACACAACACGTCAACATGGACATGAAACTCCACATCCCATTTTGGGAAGACCAGGATTGGTGCAGAGGCTAATTTCTCTTTTAGTACATCCAGGCTCTTCGTGTAATCATCATTCCAGTTGAACGTGACATCCTTTTTCAATAGCTTCTCCATTGGTGCGGTGATTTGGGCATAGATTTTGATGAACTTCCTGTAATACCCCATATGTCCCAAGGTAGCGTGCAACTGTATGACACTTCACGACACTTCCAAATTCAGAATCATTGTAATCTTCACAGGGTCTACCATCAGTACCTGTTTTCAAACCACATGCCCCAAAAGGTTCCCAAAGGGAACCAAGAATGTGCACTTCTTGAGATTCAGCGCGATTTGGTGGCATTGACAAGTATCCAACATCAAACGTAAGCTCACTACATGGTTCTTAACCAATCCAAATACAATCTAGTCATCCAAATAAACATCCAGGAACTTGTTGATATATTCTTTGAATGCTGCAACAACTATGAGCGAAAATATGGCCGGCGTGTTATTCAACCCAAACGAAATAATGGTGTATTGAAAGCAGCCCCATTTAGTCACGAAGGTTATCTTACTCCTATCTTTCGGCACAATTTTGATCTGGTGGTACCCTGAGAATCTGTCAGTGAAAGAATATGCATCCTACCCTCTGACATTTTCTAGTACTTCATCTGTGAAAAGTGTTGGGAATGGGTCATGCACATATGCGTCATTCAATTTTCTGAGGTCCAAATAGATTCTTATCTCAACCTTCTACTTCTTTTCCTACACTACCATGGGGTTTACCCAATCAAATTCTTCCACTGGCCCAATGATTCTAGCCGTGAGCATCTTGTCTAGTTCTATGCGGACCTTCTCCTTGTATTTTGGATTCAAGCGGTAAGGCCTTTGCTTAACTGGCTTCGCGTCGGGCTTTAATGTGATCCACATCATTCCTAAATCTTTAATGATTCCTTTTATGTCCATGATCCTAGTGGTGAACAGATCCTAGTACTCGCGGAGTAACTCAACGACTTTATCCACCGTCGTGTCATCCCAGTAGTCGCCGAGCGTTGCCTACTTAGGTTCGGCTTCTGTACTAATGTTTACCTACTTTGTTTTTACTGGCACGGTTAGGTTAGGGTCTTCGATTAGTGGCCCTTGAACCTCGTGATAGCCTTCAATTTTTGGAATGTTAACTTTTGACGGATCCTCATCATCTTCTTCAGTTTTTACTATATAATATTCCAGTGCGCAGCTCAGCTGAGTTGCCCATTCAGGCTGAATCAATTTTATTGGCTCCTGGGGTATTTTAAAGATAGATTCTTTTACTTCTTATAGCGCGTCATCAACAGTATCCCACCAATGATCCTAAAATGTGAAGGTTAACAAGAACCCTTTGTGCAAGGTATCCCATTCACTCGTTCCATGGCAAAGCTCCGTCTCTATATACCAATTCATGGGTATAATATCTAGGGTATGACAAAATAGGTGTACCCACTTTGCTTGTGGCTCTTCCCCATAGAACTTTGTCCACTTGGCGAGGTGTGTGCATGGATCATCTTGTCCGCCATACTTGTATTTTAATTGTATCTGAGGTTTCCCAAATCATTTGCGCATCATTCTCCTGCATTCACACCAGTCCTCAAATCTTCCTTGGTGTGTACCCCACCACCTCGCGAGCGTAGTATCCATTTCAAAGCTTCGAAACGTTGATATTCTGGCACTTCTCTTCCAAATCTGTTCAGGAAGTCATCTAGCTCACTTACCCCATCATACGTAGGTAGATCCCTTACCTCTATTGATATGTAGCGCAACAATCTTGTCATCATGTTACAATTCAACGTGGTCACCTCATGTAACCAGTTCTGCCATCGCTCTATCTCTTCATCAGAATCCGATGTACAGGAGCTTTCGCGCTCCCATGAGATTCATCCATCCATGGTGGGATTCACCCAGTCTTGTTGACGCGCGATTATCTTGTAGATGCGGTCCAAATCGTTGTCAGTATCGTAGTCACGCACTGGCTCCGTGTAGCATGATCCTTCTGCAAGGTCAGAACAATACAACTACGCGCAAAGACGCTTTCTCAAAAACCATCTTGTGCTTCTTCAGATTTATCACCCCATTCATGTTAGTGGCCCAATCTATTCCTAATAGTGCAGGGTAGGAATTACTTTCATCGACAATCTCTATCACTTTGAAATCTACTAGTGTGCTTGCTCCTTTGATAGGCACTATGATTCCCTACAATCTTCCTGTAGGTAGGATATTTTTCTGGTTCACCATTTGTAGTTGGATAGGATACCATTGCAGCATAGGCCTCCCCATGTGCTCCCATGTTTGCTTCGACAGAACATTCATGTTCGATCCTAGGTCTAGAATCACTTGGTCCATCTCATATTCTCCAATTTGCACGGTCAATCACATCTCCCTTCCCATCCTCGTCACGTGCTTCCTGATCTTCTGGACTATGCGTGGTTCTCCCAGTGCGTTCCCAATGCATCTAGTTATAAGTTCCTGCAGTCCCTTTACAACCTTGCTGTCGCGCAGTAGCTTCATACATGTTTCTACGAACATCGTGAGCATTGATGGGTCCATTTCCGGCTCTGGTTTGTCTTTTCTTCCTGAAGTAGAGGCATCATCAAAGCTCTTTCTAGCTTCCATGAAGGTTTCCTTAGTGCGATCTACATCAAACTCTGGCTCTTTTGTCGGAGCCTTGTGAACCCAATAGTATCCTCAGGCTGCTTGCATTTATCATCCCCTGTTGTAATTCCTCTTCGGAGCACAATGTTCACATTAGGGTCCTCCTCCCATGGCTCAGACCTCATCATTTGCAGGTTCTAAGTCGGGGGAGGTTGGAGCACTCCTTTATCACACAACCTCACTATTAGTGTGGGGAAATCCTCCGTATCATGATAAAAAAATGTGCAATACATGCATGATGGACGTGTTGGATTCATACAATCATTGGCATAATGTCCTGGTCCTCCGCACTTGTAACATATTAGCTTTTTGCGACCTCTTCCAGGTCCTCCTCCACCTCGGCCTCATCCGTGCCCCTAAAATCCAGTTCGCGCCATCCTTGTGTTCTGGTCAAGGGGCCACGTTTCAGCCTGAACTCTATAGGTGGGAGTCCTATCCATCATTAGTTCATAAATCCTACAGGTGCGCTCATCATGTTCCACTGATCTAGAGAAATTATAGAACAACTGTTGTGAATTCTGCGTGTACTTCTGAAACAGATGATAGTTGTCTATAGCATGTTTTCCCCCTATTTGACGAATCGCACACCATAATGCAGTTGTCACGCTAGGTCCTGCTTATGCCTCTGGTCTCAACGGCATTGGTCCTCCTCCTGCGAGGTAATTTGCAAACACTGGGAAATGGTCCTTGTCATGTCCCTGACCCTTGCACTTTACGCACCATACCTCGTCGCATACTTAAGGGCGATATATCCTATCTTGTTTCAGACTCTGCATTTCAAGGCACAAGTTTTTCAACTGTGCATGGATCTGTTGAACTTCTAGGTTAGGATCTTGTATCGAGGTTTCATGTAGTCTCATCATGATCTCCAAGGCCTCAGCCTGATTCATTAGCCTCTGTTGTGAGAGTGCATTCCTTAAATGTGGTGTTAGCGATGCTACAAACCATTTGCGGTGTTTTCCATCCGTCAAAGTCATGTTAGCTTCGCGAATTGTGCAATTCAGTCTCTGATCCAACTCCCAAGGGGTCTCGCCTTGTAGCATCATGATTTCCTTGAACCTAATGATCGACTGCACCTCTGACTTCGGCTTGCTAAATTCTTTGTTTAGCGCAGTTTGGATATCTGCGATCCCCACATTCAGATTGTCATTGGAATGCTTAATGTACTAGGTTAGCGCGTGATCCTACAGAGCATTGAACAACATTACCTTCTTTATATTGTCATCTGTAACTCGCTGTGCTTCCCATACATCTTTTATCAGGAACCAAAACTGGTATCGATCTTCATTTCCTACTCCCTTGAATACTGGCAACTTTATTGCGCTTTCCATATTGACTCGCGGTGGTGGCAGAGGTGGTATGGGCTAAGATGGGGGTGAATATGGTGAAACTGGCGGTGGTGTGGGTGGGGGTGGTATGTGAGGAATCCTCTGTCTTATCAAATTTATCACACTTCTTGGTGAGACCTGCGCGAGCTCTTCCTCATCCCCTCGCGGAGGTGAAATCAAGGGGCTGGTTTCTAGTTCTGCACTATCTTCATTTCTGTAAATTTTCCCACTTCGCATAGCCCCAAACATCAATTTATTAGCATAACCCATTTTTCACATAGTAGCATTTTAATCCAAGTGTTCAAAGACTTAACTTACTTACCTCGTGGTCCTCTGAGGAAGCGTCGCTCTGCCTCATTATAGTTGACTGATGTATCTATAACAAACTCAGTGATGAATCCTCCTATAATTCGATCAAGCCAGTGGTCAACATCACGCATGATTTTATCCTCCAATGCTTCTAATTTGTGCACCAATTCTGGGGTCCAAACAATAGGTCTGTCGAGCTTGCACCTTCCTTGGCTATCTGCTAGCTTCACGATCCACTCGTATAGCTTAGTAGGAAAAGATGCGAAGAAAATTTCATGGATCTCTATATATAAGTAGCAGCCTAACCACTCTTCTTTTGATAGTCACAGATTCCTGTTCTCCTACCCCGCGAAATCATGAATCTTCCTATCCAACCAATCTTCAATTCCTTTCTTAGTTGGATTCCAGTGATACGACATCAGACATCTCTATGCAGATCCCAGTCCCAGCAACAAAACCATTTGTTGGCTTGTTGGGGCCTGACCCAGGTTCAGAGTTAATTAGCCAAACAAATCCTTGTACTACTGGCCCTTTCGGCAATAGTACGCGGAGCGCGGATTGAGGTCTCACTCGAAGAGTATAGTATGGGGGGGGGGGGGGGGGCGGTGCTGGATCTAGGTTTCTGCACCCTTGAGATGTATGAGGGTTTGATTTGGTCCAACTGTTAGTCCCTTCGTGGAGGTTACTTCACGCACTTCCCTGTCCCTCGCGCCCTGATATACTTGCCTTCGCGCAGCCCTAACTAGGGGCTATGGGGCTTCCGTACTGTTGGAGTAGCACTCTACACTATTTCCCTAAGTCACACCCAAGATTTTACTTATCTTCTTACACCTATTAGTTATCTTCACATAAGTTGGTTCCTTATGTTATATTTATTTATACAACACATTCATATGAGTTCGCGTAGCAAATAAATAGTAAACTTGCAATTCATACCCAATGATACATAAGACAGGAAAAGATACACAAAAATAAGGTATAACTTCTCTTTTATTAATTCTTCCCATGGTTACAGACTCGACTTGCCCTGCGCACTCAGTTGCAGGGGTCTGTGCACTTAGCTATAGACTTCTAGGCCTCTGTGCACTCAGCTGCAGAGCCTTCTCCTACTCTACGACACAAATACACGACTTACACCTTGAATTAGTGCTTCTATCCCTCTTCTTATCTTTTTTATTCAATATTTTCTACACTTAGAGCCTCACTCTATTTATACAATCCCATGGTCTGTGGACTAAGGGTAGATTTTTCAAACCAACATTACATTACAAAAATAAGGGTGGACAATCCTATGACTCTATTATGACTTCGAGCTCCGCACCCACAATTCGTGGAGTCTTTACAATGGACTTGGTCAAAACTTGGTCTTTAAGCCCAAAAACATGCCTTGGGGGGATTCCATGCCCAACATCTTGTATGGTCTTCTTCAAAGGCATTGCTCTCTTTTTTCTTGTTACTTTCTTTCTCTTGTATGCCACCCTCATCTATCCAGGTTAGGGTTTGAGCCTTATTCTATGTTATTATCCTCAGGGGATATCATTTGGGTTATGGTGGTCCACCTTCAACATTTCTATATTTCATTGTCAGAATTCCAAAATTATCCTTTGTTACATTTTGAACCTCATTTATAGTTTAATTCGGGGGTTGTGTCTTACCTTCTTGGTCAACCTTTGGTACTTTCTTTGGGTATTTTATTTCTCCCTCTTCTGCATTGAGATTTAAAACTTCCTCCTCTAGATCCCCTTCCCTTGTGCTTGGTGTAGTTCCTTCCCACTCATTTTCTACCTAGGAATGCATAACTTGAAACAAATTTGTTGAGGATCAGGGTATGTTTATGCCTTGTGCAGATTGGGGTTTAGCGGATTCCTATTTTCCCCTTGTTCTCACATTTCTTCTAAGTAAGCCATTGTTCTTCTTGCCCTGTCGATGTCTCCGCCCCTTTTTCTTGTTTGTGCCTTCTTGTAGTTTATAGTGAAATGGCCATACACATGGCAATATGTGCATTTGAAATTCAATTACTCATAATTTAGAATCCAAAAGTGAGTCCATTCTCCTTTTGTAACTTTTATTTATGATGGAAAACCCTTCTTCAGATCCACCTCTACACAAATATTGGCACATGCAAACTAGGATCCTTTGGGTGTAATCTTATCTAAGTATTTTCCCACCCTATTTCTAATAGCATGCAGATAATCATCACTCCAACAAGAAAGTGGTAGCCAGGGGAACTTGACCCATACAAGAACAACATTCAAAATATCTTCATCTAGATTGATGTCCAGTGTCCATTTGTTCAAATACATCCCTCTGGATCCATAATCAAAATATTACGTCTTTATCTTTATTGTATGCGAATAAGAAATAAAAGATTCCATTTCTAGAAGTATATAGTCCAATATTGCCTTTTATCATAGGCTTTTAGGTCTTCTCCATCCATACTTCCATTGATTGCGGGGATGGCCACATTGCAGTAAAATTCCATACTAGAGCTCGATTTGAAAATACCAATGAAGTTATTCAAAGCCTCGTCAAGAGGACTACCAAAGGGATGGCCTCTAGTGTCTTCACAAATCTTTCATGTGTCTTTGGATGTGGTTTTTTTGAAAGAGACATTAGAGAAATCTTGATGTCTAAAATGGGCCTCAAAACAAAAATGTACAACCAAAATAAACTTTGTAAGAACCAATAGGATTCAATTTGATGATGTCAACCATGGGGGATAATTCACCAGTTTTGGAGTAAAAGAGATAAAAGATAAAAGATAAAAAAAATAAAAAAAAACTACTTTTTTCAACTTGTATCTTCAACTTATCTCCCTATGGTTTTACTCAAATTTCAAGTAGGAGGACTTGTTGGATGAAAAACTTAATTCCTCATCCAAGGAGTACCCATGTTGCATACTTTTGATGGACCTTGCTACACGAAAAATGATAAATACTTGAAAAGACAAGATCCAATCATCTTTTTTCATGTATTTGTCATTTTTCATGTAGTAGGGTCCATCGAAAGTATACAACACGGGTACTCCTTAGATGGGGAATTAAATTCCGCATCTAACGATTCCTCCCACTCAACATTTGAGTAAAACCTTAGGAAGATAAGTTGAAAATACAAGTTGAAAGTACGAGTCGAAAAAAGTAGCTTTTCTTTTTTCCCTCTAAAATTTGATGATGTAATCTAATCTTATTTTATTATTTCCACTATAATTTTATAATATTCCTTAGGAGGCCCACTTTGGACCTCAAAATTTCTCTAATGGACTACAAGAGCTTGAAAAGTTGGAACTTCATCTGGCGGAGGGGGAGGAGCCTCCTCCAGGGTTCCCATGGTGAGATCACATCTAGGGTTTCAACATAAGTCAAAGTTGAGAATAAGTGTGAGGTCTATATCACTTTTAGTTAATATTAATTACTATTTGTTTATATTAAATTATTTAAATAAAAAAATTAATTCTCTGTAATGATGATGATGATGGTTATAAATATGTTATTGAAATTAATTTTGACTCAATAAATTTTAAAAGAGGGTAAGGAATTACTTTTTATTAATTCATTTCCACATAAAAGTGATGTTTTATAATAATGATGATGGTTATTAACATTTACTAAAACCAGTTTGATTTGTTGGACCTTAAAAAATGTTAGGAATTATTTGGCATATTTATTCCAACTGCACTTGAGGTGCATGTTTTTTTCATTGGAGTTTGAAGCAATTTTAGGAATCCATTTGTCTTACATGTTGTTTATCCTTGAGGGAAAAACTTGTTTTTATGAGGAGGATATGATAAGGTATATTGCCTTTAAATTTAACATTATAAGGTATAAAATGCTTTTGGATTTTTAAAGATGCTACAACCCCAAACTTCAAACCTATATAAGACCAACTTAGATCCATCTTAAACTTGGATATACCAAGCACCGAGAGGGATAAATTATGGAGTTAATATGGATCTAAGCTAGGGTAAACCATGATAATTTTATAGTTTAATTTAACTTTATAATTTTATAATTATTAATTTTTATTTTTTATTTTATAATTTTAATTATCGAGAGATTTGTGTCTTTTTTTTTTTTTTTTTTTTTTTTATTAATTTTTTTTTTTTTTTTTTTAATTTATTTTTTGACCAAGTCAAAATGTTTATGTTGACATTACAACATCGCTTCCATACTAGGCTAGAGAGCGCCTCTTGATGCAATAACAAGAATGACTAGAGCCTTAAAGAGGTTTTATTTTTTTATGTGAAAGCCCAAGGTTTGTTGATTTACAATTATTTTTAAGGCCATAATATAAGATTTTCACCCTCTATTTATCTTTTCTGAATGTTATAGTTATAGTTAAGCTTGTGATGAAGATTGATTAAAATATATTTGTATAAATTCACTTCATCCAAACTATTATTGTCATACATGGAATTAATGTTAGTGATGTTTTTGGACTTGATTATCATAACCTTTATTTTGTCAGTGTTAACAATCGTACTTGTACTAAAGTCAAAATTCTTGAGAATTATTAGTTTCTTGGTGAAATTATAGGAGCACTCCAACATAATAAAAATATCATCAAAATAAAGAAGGACGATGACCATTCCATCTAAAATCATTTTAACACAACCTACTCCTTCCAAATAACCTTCTAACTTGTCGATGTGTTAATCCGTATATAAGTTTCATGTTAACCCTAAAACTCCTTATTAAGCCCTATATAATGAATTATTACATGTCTATGGTTATAATGTTAGGTTTTCTAGAAGATTTTAGGGTACACTTGTCTCATATATATATACAAAGGAGACCTATCCTTAGGATCACCACATTTTCTCTTATACATTGTATTCATTGTAAGTACACTTGTCTCATATATATATACAAAGGAGACCTAGTCTTAGGATCACCACATTTTCTCTTATACATTGTATTCATTGTAAAAGGAGGTTTCTTTCTCAAAGTGGAATGCAATTATTGGTTTCTTATAATTTTTAAGGTGTAAGGTTCATAATATCTAGCATCAAATCATGCAAACCTAGGGTATTGCGACTTCAAATATGTCATCTTGGCATTTTTCTATAACTTATATTCTGGGATGTTTCAGATGGTGATTTTTTCATCACATTGAGGAGAGATATTGGGGAACATTGGGTTAAAAATAATATTTTGGTTCAATAAAATTTTCGAGATATACACTCTAAAATAGGTCCTAAAATCTATTTCAAAAGAGTCATCTTGACATTTTCACTATAATTGTTTTTTTAGGATATATGAGACTGTGAAATTTTGAGGAGGTTGATAAGGAATCACACAGTATGTCTAGTAAAACTTTTTGATTCTAGTTTTCCATAATTTATGAGATATGTCTTGTGGAATTTAGTGTTTGTGAATGATTATGAAATTAGTTTCGAACAAGTGACCATGGAATTTTCGCAACATCTAGGACAATTTAGATTATGAAATTTCAAGAGATCTAAGGGGAAATAAAAAAGTACTTCACCTACAAATTTCATAGTTTGATTTAAATAATTGGACAAGTGACATGGAATGCAAGTTTTCTCTTGGGAAGAGGAAAAAAATGAGTAAGTTTTGTGAAAGTTACCATAGCTTTTGGCACATCAAATTATGGTAAGACCTATGGAATTGTAGAGAATATGTACTGAGTATTATAAACCAAAATTTAATATTTGGAAACTTGGGTAAAATTTCATAGATATAAAAAGGTGAACCATTCATATATTCTCCAAATTATTGTTTTAAATGTATGTAACTTACAAGTGACATAAATTTTGATTAGAATATCCAATGTTTTTGGCGATCAAAAGAAATAAAAGTACTATTACTATGCCTCTAGACATATCTGCTACTCCAATTAAACCTATTGAAGGCTCATCTAGGGCTCATGAATAAATTGAATAATTAGGATTTAGATTCTCCAATTTAGAGAGTAAAATTAATGAAATTGATGGCCATTTGTTGAAAAGGTGGATTTATCATGTTCTCAAGAAGATCTTAAAAGAGAAATGATGGATGAAATTGCAAAGAATATGGATGGGCATAAGGAAGTAATATAAAATTCCATGAATACCATGGAAAATATTCTCTTGGATAATATTCCTAAAAGAGATGTTGAGATCCTAGGAAACCATGAAAATGGATAAGAATTGTGTTGGAAATCAATAACCCGTGGGGAGTATTTATCACAATTGGAGAGAAAAAATATTGAACCACAAAACCATAATAATGATTTCTCACTCCAAGGAGCTACATCATAAGGAGTTCAAATCAACATCAAGGAACTACCACATTCCATAGATTGATGTGAGGAATTTTGATAGTAATGATCCTATGACTTGGATATTCTAGATGGAACAATATTTTTATCTACACTAAGTGACAACCTTACAAAAGGTATATATTGCAACCATATTTTTAGAACAATATTGACAGGTATTGTATCAATGGATTTGCAAAAGGAAAAAAATATTTTATTATATTTTGGTCCATTTTTACATAGGAATTGATAGCACATTATGGGAATACTAAGAATAATAAATTATTTATTCAATTGGTAAATCTTCGATAAAAAGGTTTAGTTTCAGAGCACATTCAAGAAGACTAAAAGTTAAGTCTTTGGGTAAATAATATTTCAGAGGATAATTTGTTATACCTCATTATGGGAACTTTAAAGGAAACATGCAACATGAGGTGCATCTCTTTGAACCTAAATCCCCAGAGAATGCTTTCAGTCTAGCAAGGAAAGTTGAAAATAAAAATATGGCCACTAGAAAATTGGTCAGTAATAACTAAAGAGAACATCATGCTACCTCTCTTAAAATGACAAGGTTAACACCTCAAAAAATAGATGAAAGAAGAAACAAGGGACCATGTTTTAACTGTGACAACAAGTACAATAAGGGGCATAAATGCAGTGAGAAAAAAATATTCTACATAGACTTTGAAGATGAAAAAGATGAAGAATTGGAACCACCACATGATCTAAGACTATATGAGACTACTCCAACAATATCTTTTCATGCATTGAATGATATATGTACTCCACAAGCCCTTAAGTTAAAAGGATATATCTGCTGAAATATGTTGTCATTGATGGAAACAAAGTGACCATTAATGTCAATAGATGGCACAAGTGTCAAAGAAGGTCTCAGGAAGCAGACTTGAGGAGAAACATCACGACATAATAGCGTTGATATTTAGGTCTTCTTTTGCAGCATCATATCATCTCACATACATGTCAAACCCACTTCGATGGAAAGAGCCTTGAAAACACTTCCCAATGATATGTGGAAGTCTGAAAATGGCCTCCTAGGTCCAGAGATAGATCCATTCAAAGTTTGGTGACCCCAAGTTAAAGTTAGCAGAGTTAGAAGGAGTTTTAATGAGCCTTTTGGTGCATATCCAAAGTTGGAAGAAGTACCAAACCCGATAGTCAAGTGGATCAGAAAAACAAAGGATCGAGTGGATGTGGATGTACAACATAGCAATGGGAAGCATTTCCATTGGGCATTGGTGGAGCCCACCAGATGGACTTACCTCGATGATTGCACCCTAGAGGTATAACATCAGAAAACCATTAAGACTTAAAAAATGAAAGTGTCGGTAGACAGGGAGCTGGGAAATGGTAATAGAGAGCTAACTAATGAGGGTTTGAGAAGGAGGTCCCCACTTCGACAAGTCAACTTGCTGAGGGTGAGACCAGAAAGGGAGATAGGCACCAAGACATGTGGCGACATTTTGATAGCACTTTAGACATCATTCGTGTCAAGGTTAGAGGCCATGGGAGGTGGTTTCGTATACTGCCAATTACGTAGATCAACGACGAAGATCCACCTCGATGCCACTTCTCCTAACACCATAAACCATAATGGAGTGGTGTCAAACCCAATGGTTTTTGATAAAATAATTGAACAAATGAAACAATCACAAAACAAAGGTCTTGTTGACCCTCTCTCTCTTCTCTCCGACAGGATAGGTGGAAGTGTCTAATTGGTCACATGTGATGTCAACATAGGCCAATCAGAGGTGGACACATGTTAATCAAATTTGGAAATTTTGGGCACCTGAATGGCCCATATTTGAGTGAGATGTGTCACCTATCACATGTCAACACATAGCACATGTGACATCATCATGACGTCATCCTGGTGGATATAGCCAGAAGAATTCAAGAAGTGTGCAAAGTATGCACCATGAAAGAGGCTTCAAGAAAAAGTGGCAGTTAACTCAGCCAGGTTGCATTTTAATTTGCTCCTGTTAATAGAGGGAGGACCCCACAAAACACATCATCTCGTAGGATGACCCCGATAGTTAATAAGAGGGTGCAAAAGGAATGCACTAGGAGACAAGCACCAGGACATGGAGGATTGTGGAAACCAATCAAAGAGGAGGTAGATGGTCCCCACAAGACACATTGACCTGGTGGATAGAACCCGACAAATGTATAAAGGGCACATAAACAAAAGAACCTGGATAGGGATAGCTATGGGCTAAGTTCCTACACAAGGTTCCATGCAGAAGTTAAAGAACCAAGGGTGCAAAGGTTATAAAATAAATTGGGCCGTGGAGGCTCTTAAAGTAGCTAAGTGCTTACCTGGGGTCATTCTACACATAAATAGACTAATGGCGGGGAACCATATTTAGCAAACGAATTTGACTCGTGAAGGACTTAAAAGGGATTAGCACCCAAAGGCCTAGCCAGTGGTCATGGAAACCTAGTCCTATGGAAGAAAAGAAGGTAAAAGAGCAGCGAAAGGGACTTATGCTCAAAATCGCAGAACTGTCAATTTTGGTAGTGGATTTAGTAGTTAAGCCAAAGTCAACTACAAGTAAAATTAGAAGAAGCACTGCTAAAACCTGTAAAAGGCTAGAATGCTAAATTAGGCAAATAAAAGTAGTTCAACTAGCAGAAAAAGATCATCAAGATAAGAGAACACAGTGAACACATTCAGAGGACTGGAATAAGCATGACAAAGAAAAAAAATAAGGATGCATGCAAAAATGAAAGAAAATAAAAGGAAGCCAAAAATATCAAGCCAAATACTTCATAAGCACACTTGAGAAAACAAGTTTTTACAAATAAGTGAGATATGTGGGTTCTGTGAGAAAGTTGTGGTGAAGCTGCTGGTGTTTTCAGTAATTAGAGATTGCTGAAGGTATTGGTGATCAAAGAAATCATTTAAATATTGAAGGCTGAATTGGCAGCCAATGTTTCTAGTATGAAAATGATGAAATATGAGACATTGAGTGTCAAAGCAAGTTGTAGCTTGCATATCATGGGTTGGTGATCCTTCCAGTGGGTACTAGAAAATACTTGGGGTTATAGCTCCATTCAATTGTAGCTGATAAATCAGGGAGTTGTAGCTTGCTGCTGGTTGTAGCTAGAGAATGGTAAAAGCAAGTTGTAGCTCATCTTATGAATGAATTGTGAAACGTTCAGAAAATTTACTTGTTTTGTGTGTTTTTTATTTAGATACTTGATTCCTATTATGCTTATTAATTGTTCAAGTATTTAATGGTGTTTCAATATTCTTGCAAAAAGTTAAAGAAAGTTGTTAATTGTTAAAATTCCTACAATATTGATTCAACCCCCTCTCAGTGTTGTCCTAATTTCCAATAATTGGTATTAGAGCCAAGTTACTTTAGATCAGTCTAAATAGATGGAAGAAATATCAAGGACCATGGTGAACCAAGAAGGAGGATTTACCAATAGGGCACATGTGTTCAATGGAAAAAAATGTGTTTTTGAAAGTGAGTATGAAGACATACATGCAATCACTTGGAGCTAATGTGTGGGATGTCATGGAAGAATCATATCAAAGACCTCTAGTAGTGGTTACTAAAGATCAGAAGTTGGAGTTCACATGAAATGATAAAGCAATGAATTCCTTGCTTGCTGACCTACCTATATCAGAGCTTATCAAAGTAATGGATTTCCCATCTACCAAAACTATCTGGGATATGATGAGTATTTGATATGAAGGAGATAACAAGGTAAATAAATCTAAACTACAAGGTTATAATATGGAATTTTTTAAGAGTTGATGATGATGATATTGCAAATTATTTTTTAAGAGTTGATGAAATTGTGAACACCATAAGAGGGATTGATGAGAGGTTAGATGAAGCTTGGTAGTTCAAAAAGTGTTAAGATATCTTCCTGAGAGGTTTAATCCCAAGGTTTCATCCATTTAATAAATCACCAATTTGAGCACTCTCACTCTAGATCAACTACTTGGTATACTCACTACCTATGAGATGAGAATTTCGAAAGGCAAGTATGTAGCCAAAGAATTACCCTTCAAAGCAGAAAACAAGTGCAAGGATGAACATGATGACTCACATTGTGAATCATATGAAGAAGATGTAAACTTTATGATGAATCTCAAGCAAGGATTAAGCAAGTATAAGGGAAAGTTACCCTTTAAATGTTTTAATTGTGGAAACGTTTTTCACTATGCATCAAAGTGTCCTGAAAAGAAGAAGAAAGGTTATGATCCTAAATAGAAATTTAAGAAAGTTTAGAAGGATAGTATGAAGGCTAAAAATATAGGTTTATATGTTCAAGAAGATATCTCCTTGGAAAATGAACCTAGCCAATCCTCATATGCGGACAAAGATGATGATAGCCCTAAATAATTTATGCTTATGGCCATAGAAAATCTGTAAGTTGAGGTTATTAATTCTGATGATGAAGAGGGAGAAGTAGACCTTGAAGGAGAAATTGTAAGTGAACTTGAGTCAATAGAGAGGATGACAAAGAAAAACAAAACCCAGAAGGAGTATTTGATAAAATAAAAGGCTAAGGCTATAACACCCTCCTCCCACATATACCCAAGTAATCGTTTAACCGGGGTAAACATGTGATGAGACGATATTGTGATGGGATTCAACCTCCTATGTGAACTTAAAGAAGTGGAATCGATGAGAACACAACATATAGACCTTCCACATTAGCTACAGGACTCCCAGAAGCGATCCCAACCTTTCCGGCAACCAGCCCTTGCGTCCCACTGAGTGTTAATCCAATTAACTCCCAAAATCTCTTAATCCAAAGGGCTTCGAAATCTCTCACAACATGGTATGCTAGAATCTAGGGACTATTTTTCTTAGTGCTGTACTAGTGTCCTTGGGATTCAAGCCACTTTTTCAGGCCCAGAGCCTAGGTCACTACCTAGAATTAAATGACACCTTCAGAACAAAAAGATAACAAGGTAATGATGATAAAAATGCAATTATTTGAACAAGGGATTGGCTGGACCCCTACTAGTGATGAAAGAAATTTCATCAAACATATCACAAATATGTAATCTAGAGGTGTAAACAACATATACGAGCATAGGGGTATCATACTTATATGAGAATCATTATTCCCTTATATCATTATCTACATTATCATATATTAGGTAATAGATACATTGTTCATTCATTTAGAACTAAAAACATGAGGAGAGCCATACATCATCACTGTCATAATACATGGTTATAAACAACATAAATATCAAGGATACATCACCCATAAAATCCACATATAACCAATACATTTATACATAAGATATCAAGGAAATAAACTCTTATCAATGAATGCAAAATCCAACCTAGGATGGGACTACCACATTCCACCTGACCATAGAATGGATGAACCAAATCTCTCTTCAACCATTCACCCTTGTGCCATATTCCAAGCATGAATGTGGGACTCAAACCAAAAGAACCAACTACGACGTCCTGAGGCTAAACCATCTCACCCTCATCAATATAAACCAGGCTTTACCATAATCCATCCTGAATCACTAGGCCAACACAATAAACATGTGATAACAAACTTTACCATGATTTCCACCGGATCGTTAGGAAAAAACAAGCATGGATGCCACTAGATTTTTGCACCTACACCGTGAGGAATTTTCTTGTCTCCTAGTTTCTCAGGCTTTATTGCAATCCATAGTCTAATCCAGGGGTCACTAGGCCCTAAACTGAGACACAACCCTCTATTATTTACCGTATATCTCGCCATTCATCGACAAGGATTCCTAAGCCTAATCAAGAAAAAGCACCTCTTGGATTTACCATATATACCACCATTCTCCTGCAAGGATTCCTAGGCTCACTGAGGCAACACACAATTTGGCTCTACTGCAACCCATAGTGTTGGCTAAGTGGGGCGTGACCCAGGTTCAACAGTGAGTTTCGCCAAGCAAATCTCGGTACTACTGGCCCTTCCAGCAATAGTCCGCAGAGCACGGACTAAGGTCTCACCTGAAGTAGTATGGGAGGGTGCTGGAACCAGGTTTCCGCACCCTAGGGATGTCTTGATGAGGGTTCTAGAGGTTTGCGATCCCAACCTATGCACTGCGCTGCTCCGTGTAGCTTTCTAACCTATGCGCACCTTCGTGAATACAGTATACTTACGATCTGACATTTACTGTGTTATTATATTAGTGTTTAACTTAGTTTGCATGGGCCCAATGTTCTTATTAACTCATTCAACTTTCAGATAAGTGTGCGTATTCGAAAACAATACGAATGCATAAAGATAACCAGAACATAGAATTACAGATCTACAAACAGAAGCACAATATTCCAAATCAAACTTATCTTTATTAATACTCAAATTTAGTTACAGACCCGACTCCGCCTTGTGCACTTAGCTGTAAGGGTCTGTGCACTCAGCTGCAGACTCTTCTACACCTCTGCGCACTCAGCTGCAGAGCCTCTACCTATCACTATGACCCAATACCTTGAGATCCACTTCTAACTTCTAATCATGCCTTCGCAAAAACTCTCAAAAAACTATCTTTAAACTTAGAGCCTCAAACTATTTATACAATCCCATGGTCCACGGACCATGGGTAGGATGACACACTTTACATTAAATTACATTATCTTAGGGAAGAAAACCCTAGACTCTTATGCTCTGCGCCCACATTTCACGAATTCTTTACATTACACTTGACCAAAATTCAGGCTTCAAGCCCCAAAAACATGCTGCGGGGGGGGGGGGCGCGGGGGTCCACTGCCCAACAGGTCCCCAACACAATCATCATGACTCATCTCGTGTCACTATGCTGGTGCAACAATCTTTGCACGAAGTCCATTTAGCTGTGCCTGTGTGGCGCGGAGGTCCGCAACGCACTGTTCTATCGTCCACTAGATCTGCTCTGCTTGCTCGGCTGAATGCTCAGTGTCAGGGTCATATCCCTGTCTTAGGTCATGTATCGCTTTCATGTGTGCAAGTTTTCCTTCGATGTCGGCCATGATGAGGAAGGCCTCATCGATCCAAGGTTGGACGGGTGCTTTAAGTACTGCCTCTTTTTGGCGCATTGCGTCCACTTGTTCCTTCAATGCTTTCGCTTGTTGTAGCCTCGCGAGCCACTGAGTTAGGACTACTGTTTGTGTCATCCCGTGCAATTGCATTTGAAGCTCCCGCGACTCTGTTTCCAATCACTGTATGGTGGGATCCTCCTGTAAGGTTGTGAGGACCCCAAAGGATTCTTCCAACAAAGTGGTACAACTCTGCACTGCTTGTTTAATTTCTCCCAACCCTTTTCGGATATTGCCTTCGCATTTTTCTCGAACTTCTAGGGGCGGGGAGGGCTGCGCATTTAATTGCAGTTCAAAAATTTGCAGGTTGAGGCCTAGTTGGATCCTCGTAGCTTCCTCCTTTGCCTCGCAGAATCCATTGGCCAATTTTTGGATCTGCATTCCTATTGGTAGATTTGTCGCAATTTCTAGTTTTGGGACATGGTGACATGCTTCTTCTATGATCTGCTCGAACTGCTAGTTTTGTGCCACCGCTTCATCGTGGTATAGGCTAAGCTGTTCGATGTTGATTCACGGTTCACTTAACATTTGCACTACGTGTCCCTCCCTAGTGTGGAGTTATGTTGTCGCTCCGTTCTGTAGCTGGTATAAAATATCCCGCAAAAGGGCAGCCAAGTTTATGCCAAGTCCTTTGATCTATCCTACTGCGGCTCTATCCTCCATGTTGTCCACTGTCAGTGCTCCTTTTGGCAATGTGATGGTTTTAGCCATTTTGGCCTGCAATAGCTACTCTATTGCCGATGTTATGGTAACACTGTAGGTGACTACCATCCCCTCTTGTGGGGGCCGCACTTGAAGTCCCTGGAGTTGTGCCCTGAGGGCCCCCAACACATTCTGCTGCTTCGTCATTGCTTCCTAGAGCGCTTCCCTAGTGACCTCACAAATTGTGTCACCGATGTCGTATAGATCACCCTTTGCTAGTGTAATAGGCTCCCCATCCAGTTTGGATGCCTTGGTCTTCTTTCGTGGCTCTGTTCTCTTCGTACCACATGGCCATTTTAGTTGTATTGATGTCATGCTCGGGTCCGTGCCTTCTACCGTGTCGTTTGTTCCCTGTCTTGTGGTCAGATTCGAGCCTCTTCCCTCCTGCATCGTGGTTGCCCCAGTTGTTGGTGTTGTTGCTGCTTTGTCTGTGGCCTTGGTTTGCTCTGCAGTGGCCTTCACTGCCTTGCGGGAAGCCCTTACCTCCTCGAGAAATTGCTCGTTCTGCTTCTATTGTGACAGCAGCTTGGCAGCATCCTTCTGACTTTGTATTGTTACCTCATCACGCATTGACAGATCTGGGGGGCGCCACTCGGGTGGCCATGATTCGTGCACCGCGACACAACGTCATCAATCACGATGAAGGGGAGTTTGGACCATTTCTGCTCCAAATCCTTCTGCGCCTTGATATACACATTGTCCATATCTACCTTAAAGTCCGCAAAGCTTCGCAAACTATTGTATACTCTGGGTGATAGGTGTGACCATGTGTTGATCCCCATCTGTATGCTTGCCTCCATAAGTATACAAAAGATCTTGGTCTCACAGATCCGCGTAGCATCCCTTGTTACCCATAGAAACGCATATCTCACTGCCTCTGGCAAGTCCTGGTCAAGAGGAGGAAACTGACTATCCTCCGACAATTCCCCTGCCACTAACAAGATGGATAAGAGCAACCACGCATACTGGAAGGCCTTACCCTGCTCTTGGGCATCCTTGTAGTTCGCTCCTCACAGAGGAACTGCACTTAGTTGAACTATAACCCCTCGATGCATTTCTTGGCCAGCGCGATGACATTGCTGGTGCCTCATTGCTGTGACATTTTCGCATCACTTTTTTCCTATTAGCAGCTGGTGGCTACACTCACCCCTTTGTCTTGAATGCTAGTAATGAAATAGCCCCTCTGCTTCTTCTCCAAATTGTATTTCTTCTTCATTGCCTCTGCGAGCCCCAAGCCTCCGCTTTGGCCATCTATTTCCGCGGGGTCCCTTCCCATACAGGGAAGCCAAAAAATCCTATGAATAAGCTCCGCCATGATGGGAACCGGCTCCTCCATCCACAAGTACCCATCATGCGCTAGGCAAAGTAGTTGCCTGATGATGAATATTGTGATTGATGTTGGGTGAAAGTGTGGAATCCATAGTAGGTGGAGTAGTCAAGCCTCCTCCACCCCGCGCAGCCATTTCTGTGGCTGTAGTGCTGTAATTAACCCTTCCTTGCTCTGTTTCATAAGTTGGCTAGTCTCCAAATGTGGGAAATTTTTGTTGTCTGCGAGGTCCCAATATTCACATTTCATCATGGACACGCGGCCTAGGACTGATCCCTCAAAGAGAATTCCTTCTGGGGGGAGTGGGGTTTCAAGTGCGTTCTTAACAACATCCACATCCTTGGGTACTTTTGCTTTCCCTCTCCGTGGGGGGACATATTTGGGTAGTTTTGCTGCAGTGTGCACTGGTTGAATGTCTTCCACCATTTCTTCATATATTTTAATCTCTTCTATGACAGCCTAAAGATCCTCCTCCTCATCATCTGTCTCAAGATTAACCGTCTTGCCATTGTATTCCATAGACAATTTACTAAACCTCAGATTTCACGAAGACATACAGACCGGTCCTGCTGCCTGTGGATCCTTTTTGTGCCTTGGTGTCTAGGGCAATTTAGGGATTTTCGGTTCATCCCCCACTGATGGCGTAGAGATCTGCGCAACTCCCTTGGTTGTTGACATCATTTTGATCAGGAAATCCTGTGTCTCCTTTGGCAATGTATCAAATACTGAACTTTCTCTCACAACCTCCAAATTCGTTAGGTCCATACCCAATTGATAGCGCACCAACTGAATTCTCAAAGTGCCAAGGATTGTTTGGTGGAGAGGCACTTGTGATTTATAGGCCCTTTTGAATTCAAATTCGATTGTCCCCCCTTATTTAGCTCATTAATCCGATATTGGTGGTAGTTAGTCCCAAATCTAGTTCTGACTTCGTGTCTTAATTGCCCGCTGCCCACTCCTCGTTGCCGTAAATTGGACATCTTGTCATGAATAGTGACACCAACAGTCAGTTGCAAGCCTACCCGCATGGCAGTGCAGCCCCTTGTGCGCGGACGCGACCCATGTGTCATATTGATCCTACACGCAACCTCCTTGTCACGTAGTTCCCATACAAACTATTTTATAGTCCCTCGATCTCTTTCAACTACTTGGAGCACTGAGACTGGGCTTCCTATGGCTAGTCATGCGGTCGCACCACTGGTGTGAGGCTTCAAGTCACCTTCCAACTCAGTTCGCGGGCCCTCCTTAGGTACCTGCACGCTAGTCAGCACCTCGTGTTCTCCCTTATCTAGTGCGCTCCCTTGGTTACTTTGTCTGATATGGTGTGATCACAGGCATGGTAGTAGAGCTAGAAATTCTTGGCGACAAACTTGTAATGCGATGGTATGGCTGCCCATACCTTGTCCTGTTCTTCTAATGACATGACATGCTTGCGCGATTTCGATTTCTATTTTTCTGATTTCTGCGCTTGTTGACCTACTTGTTTTCCTTAGTCGCACCTGATCTTCTTTGAGTTTGCGAAGCTCAAGGTCCCCTTGCTGAATGGATTCTTGAACATGCATATGTTCGTCCTCGCGCTGCTGTATAACCCCTTCGTTCTGGTCCTCGCGTGCTGTCCCAACTATGGGAGTTATTGCATGAGGATTATTTTCCAAAGCTATGGCCTCGACTCTGCTCATCATCCTTGGAATCATTTCTGTTCTTAGGTTCTTATGCATGGCCCCATAGGCCCATCGGACCACTGGTACGCGCATGTCCCAATCTGTTCGTCCCGCCTGGTAAACTCTATTCATGATTCTGCACAACTTTTTGAATGCTTTGGCATGGAATATTTGTGGTGTGCGTCTCTTTTCCTGCTGTTGTGTCCAGTTCTGATTTTCGATCCTTAGTTTGGGATGTACTTTCATAACACAAATATGCACCCATCAACACAGGTGGGTGCGCAAGCTGCTTCGCCCTGGGCTGCCTGGCTTTTGTTCGATGTTGGGGGCTTCCAAACATAAGCGCATCTGTCTTCTACATTCGTGCCAGTCTACAATGGTCTTCTGATGTGTACTCCACCATCGTGAGGGTGTTGCGCGTAGTACCCATTCCAGTGCATTGTACCACTGCTGTTCCGGTACCGCGCCTTCAAATTTGTCGAGGAATTCATACACTGTCGTCACCCCATCATAGGTTGGTAGCTCCCTTGCCTCTATCATCATGCAGCGCAGTGATCTAATCATCATGTTGCAATTTAGCGTTGTCACTTCGTGCAACTAGTTTTGCCAGCATTCTACTTCTTTGTCTGAATCCGAAGTGCAGGAACTGTCGCGCTCGCATGAAATTCTCCCATTTGCAGTCATGTTCACCCACTCCTGGTCTTGCATGGTTATCTAGTAAATACGATCCAGCTTGTTGTCACTCTCGTCATCACACACTGGTTCGGTGTAGCGCACTCCTTCGACTGGGTCTAGCGGGACTACTACGTGTAGGTACTTTTTATCGAAGATCATCTTTCGCTTCTTCAAGTTGATAACTCAATTCATATCAGTGGCCCAATCTATTCCTAGCAACGTAGGATAAGGATTGTTGTCATCAACAATCTCTATTACTTCAAATTCCGTCTGTGTGCTCGCGCCTTCGATATCAACTGTTATCCTTTGCAACCTCCCCATGGGCAAAATATTCTATTGGTTTGCCATTCATAATAGAATAGGGGACCACTGTAACGTGGGCCTGCCCATACATTCCCATGTCAGCTTCGGTGACACATTCACGTCCAAACCCAGGTCTAGGATTACTTGATCCATTTCATATTTTCCAATCCGCGTTGTCAATCTCATTTCCCTCCTGGTGCACAATGCATGCTTTCCCAGTTTCCAAACTACACGCGATTCCCATGACCCTACGCACTTGGTGATCAACTCCTGTAGTCCCTTAACTACCTTATTGTTGCACAACAACTTCATGCATGTCTCCAAAAAGGTAGTAAGCATAGAAGGATCCATCCCTGGCTTTGGTTGATCCTTACTACCTGAAGTAGAGGCCTTTGTGAAGCTCTTATTAGCTTCCATGAACGTCTCCTTTGCGCGTTCTAGGTCAGACTCAGGTTCCTTTGTAGGAGCCTTACAAACCCATGTATCTTCCTTGGGCTACTTCCCCTTATCCTCCCTTGTGGTCGCACTACTTCTGAGCATCATGTTCACATTTGGGTCTTCTTCGCGTGATTTAGACCTCATCATTCAAATATTTTGAGTCAGAGGAGGCTAGAGTACCCCTTTCTCGCGCATCTCGGTGATCAACATAGGACAATCTATGCTTTCATGATCAAACTGGGCACAATATGAAAAGGATATTCTCGTCGGGTTGGTACAATCATGGGTGTAGTGCCCTGGTCCTCCACAATTATAACAAATTAACTGTCTGTGACCCCTTCCTGGTCCCATTCCTCCTCGTCCTTAACCTTGCTGTTGAAATCCAGCGTGCGCCATCCTTGCCACTAGGCCGAGGACTCTCATTTCCATCTGCATTCTATAGGTTGGGGTTCGATCCATCATTAACTCATAGTTGTGACAAGTGTGCTCGTCGTGGCCTACCGACCTGCATAAATTACAAAACAACTGTTGTGGAGTCTGTGTATACTTCTGCAACAAATGAAAATTATCTTTCGTGTGTTTTCCTCCTATCTGACAGATCGTGCACCATAACGTGGGTGTCACACTCGGCCCTGCCTGTGCCTCCAGTCTCAATGGCATTGGCCCCCCTCCTACCAAGTAGTTCACGAATACTGGACAATGGTCTTTGTCATGGCCTTGGCCTTTGCATTTTATGCACCATACTTCCTCGGGCGCCTCTGGCCGTGGTGCCCTATCCTGCTTCAAGCTCTGATTTCCAACAGAGATTATGTAGTTGCGCATGGATTTGTTGAAATCCCAGCCCCGAATCTTGTATCGGTGTCTCATGTAATCTCATCGCCATTTCCAACACTTCAACCTGGGTAGAAAGTTTCTGTTATGATAGTGCCATCCTCAGGTGCGGTGTCAGAGATGCCACAAACCATGCGCAATGATGTGCATATGTGAGCGTCATATTAGCCTCGTGGATCGTACTCTTCAGTCGCTGATCCAGATCCTACGGGGTCTCACCTGGAAGCATCACGATCTCTTTAAACCCAATGATTGACTGTTTCTCTGATTTTGGCCAGCTAAATTATCTGTTCAACACATTCTGGATTTCTTCTATCCCTGCATTTGGGTGGTCATTAGAGTGCTTGATATACCATGTCAACGCGCGATCCTGAAGTGTGCTCACCAATGTAGCCTTCTTAATGTTGTCATCCATGACCCCCTGTGCTTCCCACATTGCTCTTATCACGAACCAAGACTGGTCCGGATCCTCATTCCCTACTCCTCTGAATAGGGGTAGCTTGATCGCGCTCACCATGCTAAATTGCGGGGGTGGTGGAGGTGGAGTGGGTGGAGATGGAGGTGAAGAAGGTGAAGCGGGGTGGAGGTGGTAACTATAGAATGCACTGTCTTATCGAACTGACCGCACTTCTTGGAGAGACTCGAGCGAACTCCTCCTCGCTCTCCTGTGAAGGTGAAATTAAGGGACTATTTCCTAATTCCCTGCTACCCTTGTAGATCTTTCCGCTCCGCGTTGTTCCAAACATTAATGTATTCGCATAACCCGTTTTCACATAACAACATCTTAATCTAGGTATTCAGGGATTTAATGTACTTACCTCATGGTCCCTTGAGAAAACGTCATTCTACTTCACTGTAGCTCACAGTCATGTCTACTGCAAACTCAGTGATAAGTCCCCCTATTATCTGATCGAGCCAATGGTCCACAGCTTATGTGATCTTATCTTCTGATGCCTCTATTCTGCGCACTAATTATGGAGCCCACACTATCGGTTGATCGAGTTTACACCTTCCCTGGATGTCGGCTGACCTTGCGATCCAGTCATATAGTTCAAAAGGAAAGGATGTGAAGAACATCTCGTGGATTTCTATATACATGTAGTGATCCAACCACCTTTTCTTGGATACCTGCGGAGTTTTGTTTTCATGTGTCGCGAACTCGTGAATCTTCTTGTCCCACTCTTCAATTTCCTTCTTTTTTGGGTTCCAGTGGCATGACATCAAACATCCATTAGGCAGATCTCGGTCCTAGCAACATAACCATTTGTTGGCTACATGGGACCTAACCCAGGTTCAACAGTGAGTTTAGCCAAGCATATCCCTGTATTACTGGCCCTTCTGGCAATAGTCTGTGGAGCACAGACTGAGGTCTCATCCGAAGTAGTATGGGAGGGTGTTGGAACTAGGTTTCCACACCCTAGGGATGTCTTGATGAGGGTTCTGGAGGTTCGCGATCCCAAATTGCATGTTGTGCTGCCTTACGCAACTTTCTAACCTATGCGCACCTTCGTGAATACGATATTCTTCTGATCCGACCTTTACTGTGCTATTATATTAGTGTTTAACTTAGTTTGTGTGGGCCCAATGTTATTTTTAACTCATTCAACTATCAGATAAGTGTGCGTATCTGAAAACAATATGAATGCATAAAGATAACCAGAACATAGAAATACAGATCTACAAACAGAAGCACAATATTCCAAATCAAACTTATCTTTTTTAATACTCAAGTTCAGTTACAAACCAGACTCTGCCCTGCACACTCAGCTGTAGGGGTCCACGCACTTAGTTGTGGACTCTTTTACGCCTCTGCGCACTCAGCTACAGAGCCTCTACCTATCACTACAACCCAATACCTTCAGATCCTTCTAACTTCTAATCATGCCTTCGAAAAAACTCTCAAAAAACTGTCTTTATACTTAGAGCCTCTCTCTATTTATACAATCCCATGGTCTATGGACCATGGGTAGGGTGACACACTTTGCATTAAATTACATTATCTTAGGGAGGACAACCCTAGACTCTTGCACTCTGCGCCCACATTTGGCGGGGTCTTTACATTACACTTGACCAAAATTCGGGCTTCAAGCCCCAAAAACATGCAATGGGGGGATCCGCTGCCTAACACAAAGTCTGATTCAGGGGTTACTTGGCCACGTGTTATATCATGTAGAAATCCACCTCACTCAACTTCGAATCCATTCAAAAATCTATCTCAACCAAAACATGAGAAACCCATCACACCATGGATATCCAGAAATGGCAAGGCTAGGCTAAAAACATTGTCACACCTAGAAAAACCCATGCCATAAAAGAAAAAGAACCACATACAATACCATGCATGCCAAATCTAGCAAGGAAAATACACCTACAAATCGATACCCGCAAAAAATCCTGCTGTAGCTTCTTGATCTTGAGCTTCCTTGCTTTCTCCTTCCTTCCTTTTTCATGCTTTGCCTTTCTTGATCCAATTCCAAAGTGCTCCAAGAGAAACCTAAGTGTCCAAGAGTGAGAGAGAGAGAAAATAATGAGAGAACCCCAAAACTAAACTAAAAAAATGTTAAAAACTAATCCTCATAAGCCTTTTTATCAATTAGGTCTCTATTTTCTTCATTTTCCATTATTTTCCTTCAATTTCCTCCTCACATGCAACTTGTGAACTTTCACCTTCCCTTTCTACTAATTTCCATTATTTTTCATAAACAAATGTGCCAAAAATACCATTTTTCCTTTCCAAAGCCTTTGCCATTGCCTTTGCCAATTTCCTTAGCCATAATAGACCAATAATCACCCATACTAGGATGTTTTTCCCAACATTAAATTTGGAATAAGTGTCCCATCAACCGTGGTTATCATTTTTCCTTTATTAACTTTTATTACATGGAATTTTCACCAGGGTTGTTACAGAACCCTCTGCCTTGGAGGACACCATCCTCGGTGTTCAACCACACCTAAACTCAACAAAACCGCCAAAAAACAATCATACTGCTCATGGAACTTTATAACACAGCTCAATGCAGTATTTACAATGATCACCATGCTAAAGCAAACCAACATGACAACATAACAAGCATAACATCATAATGACATGACACCCATACCGCTTATTAGATATATATAACATAGCTCATGGCGATATTTACATCCATATACATATGTACATATATAAAAAAATCACACCAAAACATATGCGAAAACATATATGAAACATCATAGGAAAACTGCTTTGCCTCAACCGGAAAGTAATGAAGGATACGTAGCCCACATTTGATCTTCCATCTCCAATGTAGCTTCATCGGGCCCAAAGTGCTTCCACTGCACTTTAACTTGCTTGATTGCTTAGTTTCGGAGCATGAGCACCTTTTTCTTTATATTTATAACATAGCTCATGGCGGTATTTACATCCATATACATATGTACATATATAAAAAAATCACACCAAAACATATATGAAACATCATACAAAAACTACTTTGCCTCAACCAAAAAGTAATGAAGGATACATAGCCTGCATCCGATCTTCCATCTCTAATGTAGCTTCATCGAGCCCAAAGTGCTTCCACTGCACTTTAACTTGCTTGATTGCTTAGTTTCGGAGCATGAGCACCTTTTTATGTAATATGCACTGAGGCTCCGGTTGGAATTCTCCATCTAGCTCCACCTACAATACAGACCAGTCAATCACATGATCAACATCTTTAACATACTTCTTAAGCAATGACGCATGGAAAACATCATGGAAACTCACCGTTGGAGATAGTGCAAGTCGATAGGTTACTGGCTGAATCCTCTTAATAATATTGAGGGGTCCACAAAACTAGGGTGCCATCTTGGCACATGATCCAATCCACAAGGAGCTCTTCTTTGGTTTGATGCATAAGTACACCTGTTCCCAAACTTGGAACTCCTTGAACAACCTGTTCCAATATGCATAACTTTTCTACCTATCCTCTGTTGCTTTCAAATTCTTCTTGATTACCAGCATCTCCTGTTCCATTTCCACCAACATGTTTGACCCAATCAACACCCTATTAACTAGATCAGTCCAGGTGACGGGAGTATTGCAACGTTGCCCATACAATGCCTCAAACAGACTCATATTCAAATATTCTTGATACCCACTATTTTAAGAAAACTCTACTAGTGGAAGATACTCTTCCCACTTTTGCTACTAATTCATCACATACATCCTCAACATGTCTTCTAATATCTTGTTGACCCTCTCAGTCTGTCCATCTATCTGCGGATGATAAGTTGTACTGAAGGCCAACTTTGTGCCCAAACCTGCAAACAAATCCTTCCAAAACTTGGAAGTGAACTTTGCATCCCTGTTTGACACAATCTTCTTTGGAACTCCATGTAATATGACCACATCTCTAATGAATACCTGTGCTACATCGCTAGCCGAGAATGTAGAATTCACTAGAATTAAGTGCACTACCTTTGTCAACCTGTCCACCACTACCATGATGGAATCATGCTATCTCACTACCCTAAGAAAACCTGTAATAAAATCCCTGGAAATGACCTCCCATTTCCACTCTGGAATCGCGATAAGCTATAATAGTCCACCTATATGCTTACACTTTACCTTTACCCACTGAAAATCAAAACACCTAGCGAAAAACTCTACTACATCCTTCTTTATATTCAACTAGAAAATAAAATTTCTTCATTGTGGTTAGTGTTTTTTGATAACTTGGATGACCCGAATATGTTTTCGCATGAAAATCCATCAATATCACCTTCTTGATCTCATTACTTTTTGGCACATATATCCTATCCCTAAATCTAACCAATCCATCTGCCATGAGACAATAGTACACATCCTATGCACCTGCACCTGTACTGCTACCTATAAATGTAACTGTACCCTGCTGCAACCTATGCACAATATCCATATACCTAACATCTTTCTAACCAGCGTGGAAGATCCTATCCTATAGATCTATCCCATAGGAACTCATAACTACTATATGAATTACCTGTATCCACCTGCTAAGATGATGTGTGACCCTATTCTCCTTTCCTTTGATATACCTAATCTCAAAGTCGAACTCACTGATCGCGGCCAACCACCAAGCCTACCTTCCATTTAGATTCAGTTGGTTAAACAAGTATCTCAACCCACTATGACCACTCATCAATACAAACCTCTTGCCAAGAAGATAGTGCCTCCACGTCTTCAATTCATGTATGATCGCTGCTAGCTCAATATCATGCATTGGGTAGTTCTTCTCATGTTCATTTAGTTTCCGTGACTCACAACACACCACCTGTCCTTCCTACTTAAGGACTCCACCAAGTCCTCTCTTATAAGCATCTGTACATACTACAAACTCCTTATTTGGGTCTACAATCTTTAACACTGGAGCATGTGTCAAAAATGTTTAAGCTGGTCAAAACTAGCCTCACACTCCTCTGTCCATTCAAACTTCTTACCTTTCCTCTGCAATGATGTAATAGGATAAGAAATCTGTGAGAAGTTATTGATGAACCTCGTGTAGTAGCCTTCCAATCCCATGAAAGATCTCACCTCATCTACATTTCTAGGAGCTTCCCACTCCATGATGGCTCTTATCTTTTCTGGATCCACTACTATGCCCTCCTTGGAGACAACATGTCCCAAGTAATGTACTTCAGTCTAAAAGAAACTACACTTACTGAGCTTAGCATACAACTGATTCTCTCTCAACAACCTCAACACTGCTACCAAATGAACGACATGCTCTTCCTAATTTTTAGAATATACAAATATATCGTCAATGAACACAATAACAAACTTGTCCAAATATGGATGTAACACACTATTCATCAAGCACATAAAGGTAGTTGGAGTATTAGTCAAATTGAATGGAACTACAACAAAATCATAATGTCCACACCTGGTCCAGAAATATCTCTTGTAAATTTCCTCTTCCTTGATGCGTACCTGATGGTATCCAAATCTCAGATCAATCTTCAAGAACATTGTTGCTCCCTTCAACTGATCAAAGAAGTTATCAATCCTTGGTAATGGGTACTTGTTCTTGATGGTCACTTTGTTCAACTTCCTATAGTCAATGCATAATCTGAGAGTACCATCCTTCTTCTTCAAAAAAAATATTGGTGCACCCCAAGGTGATACAATTGGTCTAATGTATCCCTTGTCCACCATATCCTTCAACTTCAACTTCAACTCCAACAACTTAGGTGTGCTCATACTGCAAGGTGATTTTGATGTTGGAGGTACCCCTGGAACCAACTCAATAGGAAATTCTACCTCGCTATGAGGTGGCAACTCTAAAATTTCCTTAGCAAATACATCCTGAAACTATTGTAGAATTGGGTACTTGTTCAAAACATCTGCATCCTCAACTTCCTTACCTTTGGCACTAGAAATGTGCACTACAAATAACACACACGCTTTTTTGTGACTACGGTTTTCCTGCATAGCTGTCACCATCCTAACTGATGTGGCCTTCTTCTTTCCCTGCAAGACCCATGGTTCCCCATTGCCATCCATGCACTCAATTTCTTTTTCATAGAAATCCACATGGTTCTACGAAGATACAACCAATCCATTCCCAACAACATACTGTATGATCCAAATGGTAGTACATTCAAATGTGTCATAGTAGACATACCATTCAAATAAAATGCACAAGTTCTTACCTAATGATGAACTCACTTCTTTGTACCTGTAGCCAACTGCACTAACCAAGATTCTACATGCACTTCTTTATTCAAACCGCACTTATCCATCAAGTCAGGATTAACATAACTATAATTAGATCCAAGGTCAATCAAAATAGAAACAACTTAATCACAAAGCTTACCATCCATCTCAATGATAAATGCCTGGTTGTCTACCTGCATATTATCCAGTGCTGCATAGATATGAGGAATGATCTAACCAACATCCCCAATAGTTTTCACCTCCTGCACACTATATATTTGAGGCTTGCGACCCTGATTCTATTGACAATATCTCTTAAGGTGTTCCTTACCACATGTCCAACACTCCAACCATCCAGTACTATCACCTCTATGTTGCTACTGTGATCCATGTCCCTGTCTAGCTACATTGAACTTCGTTTGTGGTGCCACATTTTCTTTCTATTCTACATTTTGAGGCCTTTCCCTTTTTGGCTGCCATTTTACCTTACCTTTATCCTTATCCTTCCCTTTCCATCCTTCTTGAGATTCATTGTTACTCTTTGACTATTCATAACAATGATTCAATTTCCCAATAACTTACTCAAGTGACTGAGGCTCATCGTACTCAATCTGATCTCTAAAAGCTAATGGAAAACCACTAAAAAACCACTGAAATTTATCCTTCTCATCTTTAAGAGATGGTACATATCTCAATAGCTCCAGAAATTTGGTCGTGTACTCTTCATCTGTCATTGATCCAATCTTTAGCTCATAGAATTCTTTGGCCTTACTATCGTAGTACCTTTCTAACAAGTACTTCTTCTTGAAAAGCCTCTTGAACTCATGCCAACTCAAGTCCTCCATCCTGATGTCTTTGACCCACTTAACATCTTCCCACCAGATATCTGCTTTACCTTTCAGGCTGAAGATGGAAATTTTGGCCTTCATGTTTTCTGTGTACTCATGCAACTCAAAGATATTGTTCATCCCAAGTATCCAAGTCTCTGCATCTTCTGGTTTCTTCAAGTCTCCATCAAAAGTAGGTGGATTTAATTTCTTAAACTCATCTGGAAAGTATCCCCTATCACTCCTCCTATAAGGATGATAACGGTGGCGATCATGATGCCTATTAGAACAATAACTAGAATAATACCTGTCTCTCCTATCCAGAGTATCCACCAACCTGCCATCTCTAGCAATGTCATCTCTATCTTACCTATGATCACCATGAGACCTATTTTGATATGCCCCATTAGTTTTTTCCTACATCCCATGGATGATCCAAAGTGGCCCTTATCGTTGCAATTTTGACAAACTCTGAAGAAGTATTGCATTAATCTTTGCTTATTTCTCTTGTGCCTGCATGATTTTTTCATTGTCCGCCTTGAAACTCCTTATTTATTCCTTCAATATTATCAATGTGTCTACTAAATCAGAAGAGTTCCCAACACCATACCACTCATCTGACTCATAGGGATAATATTTGTAGTCTACCATATTGCTAGTCATTTTGATTTCTTTCCTGCAAGGCATATTATGTCAGCTAAACCAAATCAAAATAAGACAATGCACCTTAGCATAATTCGGGGAGGATATATTGTCTACAAGATCAACAAATCAACTTAATACATATATAACATAATCATACCAACATATAGACATATAACACATAAACATATAACCGTCAGTCTAGCTAGAGTCTAGTCATTGATTCATTATCGTATCAACTACACATACTGTGACCTCATGCATGACAACAACGAACATACCAATGTACACTGACAATATGCAAGCATAAACAAAATGTAACTAATCATACACTCATGCCGACACACTTCATAACAACAACATCATCTTTCACATGGCGACACCACTACAACCATGACCGACACCATGCATATGAAACACGCATATAAACCACAAGGATGATTAACACACATGAAACCAACATGAATACATGACCATTACACACTTCCCATCTAGTCCAAGGGGTGAACCATGCTCTAATACCACTCTATAACACCCTCCTCCAACATGTACCCAAGTAACTGGCCGACTGGGGTAAACATGTGACGAGAGGCTACTATGATGGGATTCAACCTCCTATGTGACCTTAAGGAAGTGGAATCGACGAAAATAAACATACAAACCTTTCACATTAGCTACAGGACTCCTAGGAACCATCCCAACCTTTCCAGCAACCAGCACCTAGTTCCCACTAAGTTTTTAGACCAATTAACCCCCAGACTCTCCCATGCTATGGGCATGCCATCGTCTAGAGGGCTCTGGATGCTCCCAAACATGACATTCCAACATCCAGTGACTATTTTGCTGCCAGCATCCCTAGGATTTGAGCCACTTTTTCAGGCCCATAGCCCAGGTCACTACCCATAATTAAATGAAACCCTCAGAACAAAAAGATAATGAGGTAATGATGATACAAATTCAATTACTTGAAAAAGGGCTTGACTGAACCACTACTAGTCATGATAGGGATTTTGTCAAATATATCACAAATATGTAATCTATAGGTGTAAACAATAGATATGAGCATAGAGGTCTCATACTTATTTGAGAATCACTAGGAATAATTATTCCCTTATATAATTAGCTGCATTGTCATCTACTAGGTCATAGATACATTGTCCATTCATTTACAACTAAAAACACGAAGAGAAAGATGCATCATCACTGCCACAATACATGCTTATAGCCAACATAATAACAACATAATTATCAAGGATATATCAACCATAGAATCCACATATAACCAACACATTTATACATAAGGTGTCAAGGAAAGATCCTCTTATCAAATGAATGCAAAAATCCAACCCAGGATGGGAATACCATGTTCGACAAGATCATAGAATGCCTGAGCCAAATCTCTCTTCATTGATTCACCCCTATGCCATATTCCAAGTATGAATGTGGGACTCAAACCAAAATAACCAACTAGGGCATCCCGAGGCTAAACCACCTCACCCTCATCAATAGAAGCCATGCTTTACCATAATCCATCGCAGATCACTAGGCCAACAAAATAAACATGTGATAACATGATTTACATGATCTCCACCATATCACTAGGCCAAAACAAGCATGGATGCCATTGGATTTCTCCACCTACACTGTGAGGAATTTTAATTTCTCCTAGTCTCTGAGGATTTATTGCAATCCACAGTTCGATCCAAGGATGACTAGGCCCTAAACTGAGACACCACCCTCTTGGATTTACTGTATATCCCACCATTCACCGACAAGGATTCCTAGGCCCAATCAAGGGCAAACACCTCTTGGATTTACCGTATATCCTGCCATTCACCAGCAAGGATTCCTAGGCCTACTGAGGCAACACAAAATATGGCTTTACCACATCCCACAATCCAGTTCAGGGGTAACTAGGCTATTTGTTCTATCATTTAGAGATCCACATCACTCATCTTTGAATCCATCCAACAATCCATGATCCAAATGGACCTTGATTGAGTCTAGTCATGTTGGCTATGTAATGTTTGAGACCAAGATGGTCATAGATAGCAACAATCCCCGACATGCTTAGAATTTTACAATCTCAGATGATCATAAAACCAACGCCAAGTCGAAGAGCACGTCGTGCTGATTTCGGTGGTATATTCAGTTAGCAAAATGGCCTTTGTAGGAGGGAGAAATGCACTCTAAATTTTTTCCCGGATAGGTAAAAAGATGGGCCAGAGTAGGCCAAGTGGAAGTCTCTTAGAAAGACATGTAGCAATCAAACAATAAGACACGTGGCAGTCAAAGTCAAAGCATCACAGGTCAACTGTCAAGGTGTGGGTTGAACTGACGACCTCTGCTACAACATCACAAAACTTAACCAATAGCCCACATCTATGCTTTGTGAAGAATTGGACGCACTGTTGTATTTATCATTTCTTTTTTATGTAAGTGGGGTAGGGATGGTAGAGCCCACCATATTCGGCAGCCCCACCAAACCCAAAGAGTATGTTAAATGTGCCACCAAACATAGAGTTCAGAACTAACAACAATGTTCCAAACATGGTGCACAACCAATACAATGCCAAATCAGCACGGAGTCTCCAACTCAGCGGACAACAACCATATGCAAAAGTTTAATGTTGTTACAACAAATCTCACATGGTGCAGGGTTAATTCTATGTTGAAACTTATGGTTATAACCACCAGATATATGTATCACCGTCGATACCAAAGTTAAACCATATACTGACAAAGTTGGCACAAAGATGATGTTTATAATATAGTATATAGTATATCTACATGGAGTTTTATATATTCCAAAGTCTAAACGCCATGGGGATCCAACGGTATAAAGTTTTAATTGCATGCTATATATGTGAAGCCATGGGTTGATCTACGGTAACATCGTTGGTTTGTGGTTGTAACATTCCAAAGTTGGCGCAGGTGACAATCATGTATCCGTAGTCAAACCACATCACCGCTGGATTGTAACCAACTCCAATGTCGACCATGGCATAGAGTATTACCACGGGTCCAGTATGACCACAATCGACATGGGTTAAATAGAGTCTCCACATCACTGTCGGGTGGTTCACCAACTCCAATATTCGTTATAACACTTGTTGCCATGGGTTTGATACATATAACACACTGCCAGACTTTATATAATATATTAAAACTTTTTTGATTTATGTGGTGTGGTTATAACAATTAAAACAATCAAATTTCTAAGTTCATACCTTTGGCCATGTATTTTAATATAATTGTGCCAAATCAAAAATATTCACTATGAATTGCAAAATCTGATCTCGGGAGGTCTGCGGCTTTAACCTCGAGACCTGCCCATGGGTTATAAAAGGATTTTCCACCACGTTAAAGCCAGGGGAGTTGAACAGAGAGTAGCATGAATTTATTTTATCAGGGCTTGTAGTATGCCTTTGGAGGCATAACTTGGCCAATATTGGGCCTTTTTGAGATCTGTAAGTTGCATTGGGAAGCTGAGATCGAGGCCCATCTTTTGACAGTAGCCATTTATTCCTGTGAGAAAATTACAGAATGGTGAAGTTGATGTAAAGAGACTTTTTGAATCTGTCATAGATTTTTGATCTCGACTTTGAGTATAGGACCTTTGCTTCTTAGTCCTCCTTGTATTGGTGCAATCACCTCTTTGTAAATTGAGTTAGTTTAAGGATGAGAGTTCTCTGTAGGAGGATGTTTCTTGGAGGGAAACGTTGCCTCTCAATCATCAGATGGACTTTAAAGGACAAAGAATAATCATGTACCCACTTTACATATGATATCAATAAAAGCATCCTATCCTTTGAGCAGGGCCCAAAGACATAACCTAGGAAGGGTGAAATTCGACATCAACTGGTTGTGTCTCTTGTTTTATGTCACTTTTATGCTTTGAATATTTTTCATCTTTAAATTCATTAAAATTCGATTATTCATATGTGAATAAATTATGAACTAAAGACATAATTCTAAAAGCTTGTAAAGTGATAGAGGATGATCACACATTTTTAGATCATTTTTGGTATCGGAGTAGGTTTTGACCAGGTTTCAAGGATGCGTAGAAGCATGAAGAAAATTTGGTTGCAAGAATTGGAAGAATTCAATCAACAATATTTGCGGGAGAATGTTGCATTGTGACACATGGTGAAAGAATTATAGGAAGAAAAACAAAGACTGCAAGTGAGGATCGAAGCCATGCAGAGAAATTGACAAAGGGGAAGTCTCTTAGATTGAATTCCATCCATTATTGGAGACAGTGAAGTATATCCACTTCATCAGTCAGATGAAGAAATCTCATATCCATATACTACTCCAATAGCACAATCAGTGGAAGAAGTGTTTGGTACTTTTTCCTCACCTTCTGAGGAGCTTTCTTATGTACCAACATCTTGGGAACATGATTTAGAAATAGAGAAGGAAGAGGCTTCAAGTGATCATGATATTGGAGCTTTTGAGAAACATACCAAAGGAATTGGTACGAAGTTAATGAACATAATGGGATATTAGCAAGGTAAGGGCCTCGACAAGCATGGCCAAGGAAAACTCTAGCCAATATCCGTTTAGGATGATGAGCCTCATTATTGAGTAATTATATGGGCCTTAATTGACCTCCTAGCTTAGTCAAACCAACTATTCTCACAACTTATTGCATACTTTTGATTCTATTTTGTTTATGAAATGAGTTAGAGCTGGATATTTGGCGTTGCGGTCTAATGTGCATATAATGTAGGAATAAAAGATAAAAGCAAGGAGAAATGTAGGTATAAAGGATAAAATCAAAGAACTATAGAAAATACCTTGGTCAAGACTCGAATGGGACAAGGTAGAGGAATTATAGGAGGTTAATCCTCTTCATCTACTACCCTTCCATTCGAATATTCCTCGATCAGCTCAGAGTGCAAACAACCACATCATGAGAACTAAAGAAGACAGCTAAGCAAGTGAAAGGGATAACAAGCAATTTTCTTTCATAAGAGGCCAAGCCTCCCTAAATGGAAGGAAGTTGTTAGAGATTTCAAAATGTATATATAGTGAGGTTTAGGACCTCAATAGGATTCATACTTCATTTGTAAAACTTTTTTTTGTTTCTGAACTGCAAAGACTCGTGAATTTTCTCTGTAATCCATGGTTTCTGTAATAAAGATGAGTTTTGTTTAAGCCATCTCTGAGTTAAACTTTGAGGGCTGAAGATCTTAGGTTAGGGCCCAACCCAAGTAGCCACAACTCCTCTTTACTGTTTTGTTATTCTAGCATAGAATTATGTTCTATTTATTTGTTAAGTAGTTTCATTGTTTGCTGATGCATTTGCTCAATAATTTTTGGTTTTGATTCATTTGGTTAAGCAAATTTCTAGTTCTGTTCATTTATTTGAATAACTTCCTGTTTCTGTTCATCTGTTTCAGTAGTTGCATTTGCTGTAGTTTACTTTCATTTGTGTTTTTTTAATTCATAGTTCAGATTAGAGGAAAATATTACTATTAGGTTGTGGGCAGGTGTCTTGACCTCATATCCTCTCTTTGGGACCATTACTTGAGGCAGAGACCCGCCAACAACCCCAAAAACATAGTTTCTGGTTCTCGCATAGGTTATGGAGTTCCCTGTTTGAATGCAGTTAGTTGTATACCCTCACTGATTTTCTCTATTATTTTTCTTTAAAACCACCTCCAGCATGTTCTCCCTCCATCGCTTCCTCGTTTTTTGATCACAAACAAACCTTCACAATCACCGTCTGATTCACTATTTTCTTCAAATGCCACCTCGAATGGAGTCCACCATTCACTTTATGAACTTTAAGTCCCCACTGTCGATCTACCTTGCCTAATCCGATAACTGTCACTTCACCCGATCGCCAACTAGCTTGGTCGATCTCTAGTGTTGATCAGCCCCACCTGATCCAACAACTATCATGCCATATTGTGTGGATTTCTGTCTTACCATTATCCGCTCGAGAGCACACGAAATGGGTGGTTTCCCTATGCTGCGTGTCACCTGGGGAGGCTAATCGTGTAAAATTTGAGAAAACCACTTACATCTTTGAGGGCACGCGATAAACAACTTACTGCCCTCTAAACCCACTCCACCATTTCCGCATGTTCTTTTTCCCGTGATCTAATCTCTGCCATCCATATGCTAACTAGCCTCATCTGTCCATCTCTTTCATTCACCCACGTGATAAGATCTTAGCCGTTCATCACTCCTGTAGCCTTGCCCGTCTATCTCTTGGCCTCACCCACACGATTAAATCTCAACCATTCATCTACTTCGCTCCCTTGTTCACCCATCTACCTATGTAACCTTCTGCGATCAAATCTTTGCTATTCATTTCCTTTCACCCGACTGATCCAATGGTTCTCATGCGCTGTTGCTCCCTCACACCCTCCTTTCACTCATTTCGACCTCCGATTACTTTTTCTACCTGAAACTTGATTTAGCCTAAGTTTCTTTGTTTCTCCTTAGTCTAGTTTTTATGTTTTTACTTCTGCAATATAGATAATTAGCCTTATGTTAATGTTAAATTAGCAGTTCTACTTAGCATAACTGTTTGGTTGATTAAGTTAGGTTATGATGCAAGTTTAGCCGTTCATGCTGTTTTCTTCATTACTGCAATAGAAGTAGCTCTCTCTTAGAATAAGGTTTGCTCTCCTTCCATCAAAGAAATTTTTTTCTTCTGACTCTATAAATAGTGACAACAAGAAGGACCTTCAGTTCTACTTGTGCATATAGCACTATCACCTCCAAGTTTGTATGAACCTCCAGTTGATAAGTAAAGTTGGTGGCCTTGGGAGTTGCAACATTATTGTTGCAATACCTAGGCTCATCACTTTTTGGCATCGTTGTCGAGGAGGTGTCTAAGTAGAACTAATTACTGATTTTCTTCTATTTCTAGTCTCCTACTTTCTTTTCTTCTACTTCTAAGTCTTCAAACTTTCTTCCACTAGTTTATTTCTGCAAAAGTAATCTAGTTTCCTTCTTTCTTTCAGTTATCATTAGCTACTTTCCTTTCCAGTCTGCAAGTACTTTCTATCTTTAAGGAAAACCCTACAAAAACTAATCCAAAAAAATTTCCTTTCATGCTAGGTAGGATTATGGACAATTTAGGAAAATTCTTGTCAAATACCCCCACTACATCCAATAGGCAACCTTCTCTCTTCTTTAGTGACGGTGAATTGGAAGACCCTTTAGGTGAGAAAACTTACCTATTTAAGGAACCTACAGAAGAAGAAGAAGAGGAAGAACCCATTCCTACTGATCCAATGGCTGGACACTAAAATGACAGGAGATATAGAGAGAGAATTAAGAGTGCCTTCCCCATCAAGGAAACCAATGGGGACACTTAGATGAAGAATATAAGCCCCTCTTCTCTACCTCATTTCCATGGCCTAACCACATAGGACCCTGACACTTTCCTATTTGAATTTGCTGTTATATGCCGAACCTATGACTATACAACTGATGGGAAAAAATTAAAACTATTCCCATCTACTCTCAAGAATGCAACATTGCGCTGGTTCATGGGTTTAGCTAGAGATAGCATCACAACTTGGGCTCAGATACAATAAAATTTTAACGACAAATATAGGGACTAACACAGTCGAAAGATACTAAAGAATAGGTTTTTAGGATGACCATAGGTTGGGATGAATCCCTAGAAGACTATGAAGAAAGATTCCAGCTTATTTACAAAAGGGCCAAGTGCACACTTAACCCTGAGTCGCTAAAGCTGGTCTTGCTTAGAGGAGTAAGGGAATATCTTCTGGATACCTTAAATATGATAGCGGGAGGAGATGTCTACCAATTACCCTATGAGGATAATAATATTTTCTTTAGAAACCATTCTAGGGCAGCTAGGAAAAAGGGTAGGGGTAGTCAACCTATGGTTAGTACATCATCCTCCAACTTATCCATCAAGGGTAAATGATCCAAAATGGATTCAGTTTTGCATCCAGATCAAAGTCTCCAAATTTAGTTTAAAGTGGAATCAAGTTGAAGTGTTGAACAAGACGATTCCAACTGTGTGAATGGTGTGAAAATCCTAGTTTGGATGAAGAAATTAAGGGCAGTCAAAGTTTTAGGCAAACTAGAGAAAAAAGGTCAAAAGGTCAAAGTCAAAGAAAGTCAAAGTCAAACTAGTTAACTGTCAACAGTCAATGCTTACATTAGCAAGACATGTGTCATCCTAAGAATGTGCCACATGGTTTTGATGACGTCAACAAGGAAGGTGACATCGCAGTTTATGATTGGTGCATATGGACCAATCCGGTGCTGACACGTGGCAACCTGAATTTGTCCAATATTGACATGTGAATCCCAAAATTTTGGGGCCAGGGAGGATCAAACCCCTGACCTCTTGGATTCCTAAGTCTTCGCCAGATTCCACTCACCAGATGAGCCAACGCGTTGCTTATTAAACTGAGGCGATAAACTTATATTTATTTGTGATAAGGGTTAACCGCCAGAAAAAGGTCAGACGATCAGGTCAACCCCAAACCGCCGGACCCTTAACCTTGGAAATTATGTAACCACTGGGATTCGGGACAGGGGTCAAGTGATGAATCTAAGGCTCAAACCATATACGATATACCATATCGTAACAATATATCATAATATATCCAAGTGTCGAACCATAGCGCAATAACCTTATCATATATATAATATATATAATATATGTCATATATATAATGTGATTCAAAATGCCAGAGCATCGGGCAGGGGATTCGACCCACCAACCTTTCCAAACCTTATAACCTTTCACCACAAGCACTTGCCATTCTGCCATTCCTTCGGGCTTGTCAACGAGCCAACACGAAATTATTTTAAAGTTTATTTGTAGGTACAGTCCTCCGAGGAGCACTGGTTTTTGGAGGTGGTTTTTGGGATTTGTAGAGGTGTTTTTGTGCACAAAAAGGTGGTTTTTGATATTGCAAGGGTGGTTTTGCTCATTCCAAGGCATCTGGAGGTCAATTTGGCCAAATATGAGCAAGTTTATACTCATTTGACTCGAAATTTCGAGCTGGACACAGTGGTGATGTCCATTTTCTCATCTGAGACTCTGTTTTTGAGCTCATGCCTATAACAACATTCTTGAAGAAATAATAAATAGGTCAACACTAAAAGTGAAAGGACCAGGAGACGTAGCCAGGAAGTCTGGTGAACTCATTTATTAAATTTTGTTGTATTGATGTGTTTGAGCATGTTTTCAAATGGTTTAATTGTTTATGTTATTTGCAATCTTTTCGATCCATTGAATTAAGTAACATAAGTGAATTCACACATAGTCTATAATACCTTTTTCATTAAAAGATCAAGTGGTATCAGAGCAGCAAGGTTTCTAAGGTTTGACAAGTTTGTGTGAATATTTGAATGCTTACTAGGTTGGGGCTCAAACGAGGCGAAGGAGAGCTTGTTGAAGCAAATCCAGAGATTGGAAGGGTCTTTTCACAAAGAAGGATGGCAGATGAAACTCCACTTGGGTTAGAATCCCAATGCTTGGATAGTTTCATGACAATACATGCCATGGTGGAAGAGATGTATCATGAGTTTAAAAAGGGTAAACATGAAGGCACTTCATCACCTAAACGAGACAAAGGAGCAGAGGAACCTTTTCTTTTTACTCCTCCAGATAAAGAAGATAAAGGAAAAGGAGAAAGCCTCCTCCATCTCCTCCATCATCACCATCATCGTCATCCTCGTCTTCTTCTCATAAAACTAGTTCTTCTAAGAAGAAGAAAAAGAAAGCCTCTTTGATCAATTTAGATGCAAAATTTGTTTTGCCAATTTATGATGGAGAACTTAATGATGAAAATATTGATAATTGGAGAAGGAAAATTGATGTATATTGTAGGGTGCAGAAAGTTTTTTTAGAAAGAAATAAGATCCAGCTTGCTAGCCTTCGACTTGGAGGAACCGCACTTGTATGGTGGGAAGGCAATACACAAGCAGATCTACAAAAGCATGGTAAAATCATTTCAACTTGGAATGAATTTGTTTCTGATATTAAAAAGAAATTTTATCCATCGGCTTATATGAAACAAACAATGATGAGTTGGCAAACACTACGTCAATTAAAAGGTCAAAGTGTTCAAAGTTATACTCAGGAATTCCATAAGAGAGCTTTGACATTAGGAATTTCATTGGACTCACCAGAAACATTGTTGAAATACATAGGTGGTCTTCATAGTTATTTGAGGCATACCATACTTACGTTTAATCTAACTAGCTTAGATGATGTATCTGTTCAAGCAACACATCTAGAAGCTAGAGGTAAAAATGTAACCCCAGACGTTGGGAAATCATCCAAACCTATTGAAGGCAAGAATAAAGGCAAGAAGAAACTGAAATATAAGGACAAGAAAACAAACATCGTGAAGAAGGATAAACCTTCATGCACTAATTGTAAGAAGGAAGGACATGATGAGGCACATTGCTGGTCATTGCATCCAAAATTGAAGCCTAAGAAGTTTGGGGATAAAGAGAAAAAGAATGTTGCTGCTATTCAAAAGGACTTGGGATCAGATTCAGGTGACGAAACAATGGTTATAGCTACAGGTATTAAAGGTAAAGATTCTAAAGCATCTACAAGTACTTCTACAGATTCTGTTGATAATGATAATGATGAGAAGAAAAGAAATGAGCTATTTCACATAAGAGTCATTTCCAAGCATACTAAAATTGATACTTTATTTGATAGTGGGTCACAAGTTAATTTGATTTCCGAAGAAATTGTAAAGAATTTGGGTCTAGAAACAAAATCTCATAAAAAGCCATATCCATTAGGTTGGGTGTGTGATAAAACTAAACTACAAGTGATGAAACAATGTAAACTTCATTTTTCTATTGGGTCAAAGTTTGTAGACGAGGTTGAGTTAGACATAGTCCCATTGGATATATGCAAAATTGTATTAGGAAGTCCATACTTGTACGATAGAAATTCTATCTTCTATCGAATTGAAAATAAGTATCAACTCACTAAGGATGGAATTGAATATATTGTAAGAGCTCATAAACTCAAAAATAAATTCTCTCTCATAAATTCTGGACGGATGAAAAGAATTGAAAATACAAGTAAACAATTTTTACTTGTGATTGTAAAAGCAAAGGATATTGATAAATCCGATGCATTCAAAGATTGTAATCCTAAACAAAAAGCAAATCTAGTTAAATTTGTTTCTGATTATGATATTATGTTTCAAGAGCCTAAAGGGCTTCCACCCAAGTGAGAGACAGAACATGAGATTTATTTGTAGCAAGATGCTCCATTACCTAACATTGGAATGTACATGTTATCAGCTCTATAGAATGTAGAAATAAGGAAGCAGGTACAGGAGTTTCTCGATCAAGGGTTTATTCGACCAAGCACATCACCGTGCGGATCACCTATTGTGTTAGTGTGAAAGAAATATGGTTCATGGCGAATGTGCATTGATTTTAGATCATTGAATAAAATCACAATAAAGAATCATTATCCTCTTCATCGTATTGATGATTTGTTATATCAATTAAAAGATGCAATTTACTTCTCTAAATTAGACTTGCGAAGCAGCTACCATTAGATCAGAGTTGCAGAATGGGATGTATGGAAGATTTCTTTCAAAAAGAAGCAAGGACTCTATGAATGGATGGTTATGTCTTTTGGCTTAACTAACACTCTAGCCACATTCATGCGAGTCATGAATGATGCATTCAGACCATTCATTGATGATTTTGTAATAGTCTATTTAGATGATATTCTTGTTTCTAGTAGAACACGGGATGAACATGTTAAGCATGTAAAGAAGATTTTAGATGTTTTGGAAAGAGAAAATATCTATGTAAAACTGTCAAAATGTGAATTTGACAGGGCATCTTTGAATTATTTGGGTTATATTGTAGGGGGTGGTGAATTGAAGATAGATCCCTCTAAGGTTGAAGTCATTGTAAATTGGCATAATCCCAATATTGCTACAGAAGTTAGAAGTTTCTTATGGGTAGCGAAATATTGGAGAAATCTTATTACTAACTTTTCATTGATTGCAGCTCCTTTACATGCTTTGACAAGTGTGAAATAGGTGTTTAAGTGGGGAGGAAAAAAATAGAAAGCCTTCGACACATTGAAATAAAGGATCAGTACAGTGCCAGTACTAGCACTGCTAGATCTTCAACATCCATTCAAGATCGAGATAGATACGAGTGAATATGCGATGGGGGAAGTGTTGATGCAACATGGAAAGCCTATATGATTTCATTATAAGACATTTACTTCTGCAGTAGTTAACTATCCCACATATGATAAGGAATTATATGCATTAGTTCAGAGTGTTAAAAATTGGAAACATTACATAATGGGTAAAGAAAAAACCATACATACAGATCATCAACCACTACAATACTTACACTCACAAACTAAATTGCAACAATCAAGGCATTGCATGTGGATGGGTTTCCTACAACAATTTCATCTTGTTATCAGATATAAGAAGGACCTACATAATAAGGTTGTAAACATGTTATCAATACCAATTATAAATGCATCTATAATACTTAAGCATAATTTAGTAATTCATGAAAGTTACATTGAACAATATGCTCAAGACATAAATTTTAAGGATGTATATGCAACTTTAAGTCATGGAAAGCAGGTAGAATAATTGGATAATTACATAAAGGACAAAATCTTATATCATTTAGGAAAGTTATGCATTCCACAAATTGAAAGAGTTAATATAATTCAAGAAGCACATACTTCTCTCATATCCGTTCATTTTGCTGTAAGTAAAAGAGTTGCACAATTACAAATATTCTGCTATTGGCCACAGATGAATGAGACATCTTCTAGATATATTAAAGGATGTACTATGTGTGCCACAAGCAAGCCAAGTAATAGAAAATTAGGCTTGTATACTCCATTTCCAATTCCTTCTCGTCCTTGGGAAAGTGTTTCCATGGATTTTGCTGGGGGTTGCCAAAGTCTAGAAAGGGTCATGATTATTTGTACGTAGTTGTGAATAGGTTCAGTAAAATGTGTCTTTTGACACCATGTAATAAATAGGTCATAGCTGAGAAAATTACAAAGTTGTTCTTTCAAAATGTATGGGTTCATTTTGGGTTACCCACTTCTATTGTATCAGATCGAGATTCTTGATTTGTCAGGAAATTTTGGTCAAGCCTATGGGAGTTAATGGACACAAAGTTGAAGAAGGGAACGAAATTTCATCCACAAATAGATGGTTGGATAGAAGTGGTCAACAGGACAGTGATACAGTTTCTTCGAGGATATTGCAGCAAGCATCCCAAACTTCGGGATGAGCATTTTTGTTATGTGCAACATGGTTACAACCATGTGAAACATTCTTCTATTCAGAGATATCCTTTTGAGACTCGTTTTGGTTTTACACCAAAGTCTCCCTTGGATTTTGTATTTGGTAAAGACATAACCGTTGATGGACACAATGATGTGGACAAAACAACCAATTTCATTGAACAAATCCAGGAAATTCACCAGGCAGTACAGGAACAGCTGGAAAGAAGCCAAGCAAAGTATAAAGCGCGGCATGACAAGCATCGAGTTGAGCATAGTTTTCAAGTTGGTGAACAAGTCTGGTTGTACATTGGCAAAGAAAGACTACAAGGGGAAGGTAAAAAGTTGAAACCAATTAGATATGGTCCTTTCAAAAAACTTGATAAGATTGGTGAAAATGCTTTCCGCCTAGATCTACCATCTTATATTAAATCTATTCAGTCGTAAATGTTGAAAACTTGTGATTGTATGAACCTTCATTGATTGAAGATCACAAAGAGAAAGGTTAGCTACCTTCCATCGAAGATCTTTTTCCCGAGTATCTCAATGAGCTAAAGGAGGACACAGTTCTTGACAGGAGAAAAAGGACTTCTCGACAGGGAAATGTATAGTATCTTCAAGTTGGAATCAAAGGGAAAAATCCAAGTAAGGCACGATGGATGGAAATTGGAAAAATGAGGGAACTTTATCCTCAATTAATCGATAACTAAAACCAACTTTTCGTGGACCAAAAGCTTCTAGTGGGGAGGAGCGATCCAAAATGGATTCAGTTTTGCCTCTAGATCAATGTCTCCAAATTCAGTTGAAAGTGGGATCAAGTCAAAATGCTCGATGAGACAATTCCAACAGTGTGAATGGTGCGAAAATCCGAGTTTGGATGAAGAAGTTAAGGCCAGTCAAAGTTTCAGGCAAACTAGGACAAAAAAGGTTGAAAAGTTAAAGTCAAAGAAAGTCAAATTCAAATTAGTCAATGGTCAATAGGCAACGCTTACTTTAGCAGGACATGTGTCATCCCATGAATGCACCACATGGTTTTTATGATGTCAGCAAGGAAGGTGACGTGGCAGTTTATGATTGGTGCATATGGACCTATCCGGTGCTGACATGTGGTGGTAGCCCAGATTTGTCCAATATTGACACGAGAATCCCAAAATTTTGGGGTGAGGGAGGATCAAACCCCTGACCTCCCAGATTCCTAAGTCTTTGCTGGATTCTACTCATCGGATAAGCCAACATGTTGCTTATTAAACTGAGGTGATAAACTTATATTTATTTGTGATAATGGTTAATGGCTGAAAAAGGGCTAGACGGTTGGGTCAACCCCAAACCGCGAACCTTAACCTTGGAAGTTATGTAACCATCGGGATTCGGGACAGGTGTCAAGCGATGAATCTAAGGCTTAAACCATATATGATATACCATATCATAACAATATATCATAATATATCCAAGTGCTGAACCATAGCGAAACAACCTTATCATATATATAACATATGATATATATGTCATATATATAATGCGATTCAAAATGTCAGAGCATTGGGCGGGGGATTCGACCCGCCGATAAGCGCTTGCCATTACTCCATACCTTCGGGCTTGTCAACAAGCCAACATGAAACTGTTTTAAAGTTTATTTGTAGGTACAGTCTATAGAGGAGCGCCAGTTGTAGGAGGTGGTTTTTGGGATTTGCAGAAGTGGTTTTGTGAATAGAAAGGTGGTTTTTGATAGCACAAGGGTGGTTTTGCTCATTCCAAGGGGTTTGGAGGTCACTTTGTCCAAATATGAGCAAGTATATACTCATTTGAATCAAAATTTTGAGCTCGACGCAGTGGTGACATCCATTTTCTCATCTGAGACTTTGTTTTTGATCTCATGCCTGTAACAACATTCTTGAATACATAATAAAGAGGTCAACACTGGAAGTGAAAGGACTAGGAGACGTAGTCAGGAAGTTTGGTGAACTCCTTTATTAAATTTTGATGTGTTGATGTGTTTGAGCATGTTTTCAAATGGTTTAATTGTTTATGTTATTCATAATCTTTTCGATCTATTGCATTAAGTAACATAAGCGAATTCACACATAGTCTATAACACCTTTTTCATTAACAGATCAGTAAAATTGGTAATATGCTGGAATATTTCAAGAGTGACATGATGCAAACGCTTGCCTTGCAATTGGACACCATGAACATGAAAAGAATGTAAGAGGAATCAGAGAGAGCCTTGGCCATTTTTTGTCCTAGATGCACTTGGAGGCATCCTAGGAATGAATGTCCATTAAATTGCATTCATATTTGCTCAGTTTTTGAAGAAAACCACTCCACAAACAAGTGCCCTTATTTATTTGGATTCAAAGCTGCATATCAAGGAGTTGAAGGGGTCACTGAGAAGCTTTGCTACATCAACCAAAGGAGACCTCTTGGGCCTAGTCCATACTAGCAGGGTATGCAAGGGCCATCCCATGCATACTACAACCCCAACCAAGCCACTGCTATACCTTCTTGGGGACCCCCTACTCATCCTTCCTGGTCTACACCCCTTCCTTGGTCTTATACATCTTAGTATCAATCTCAGCCAACTAGCCAGTCATTCCAACCTTACGGTCAACCACAACATTAGTGGAATGCCCCACCCTAGGGGTGGAGGCCCCAATTTAATAATGTTCTAACCTTATTACCTCCACCACTTTCACAACCACAACTCTTTCACTTTACTCCACCCAAGCAACCCCAAATGCCTTCCCAACCAAATCCAAACTGAAACAATAGGCAGGCTCAACAAGCATACAATGGAGAGACATCATACCCAACTTATGTTGTAGAAATAAAAGAGATTAACCTAAGATCTAGGAGAATTCTCCCAGATAACCAACCTCCCTCTCCACATAGGGAGGTTGAGGAAGAAAGAGAAGAAAGAAATCTGAAAGTAAATCTACCCTTTCCTCAAATATTAGTCCAACCAGTCCAGCCTACCCTAGAAGAAACTGAACTTCTGGGAAAATTGAAGAATTTATGTGTAAATATCCCCCTTCTCCAAGCAATCAAATATGTGCCTATTTATAATAAATTGATTAAGGAGAAGTGATTCAAGCATCCGGGAAGAAGAAAAAGGGATGCCCCTACCATTAATGTCATTGGGCAGTTGTCTGAATTAATGCTGGGGTAGGTAATATGTCCAAAATATTTGGACCCTAGAAGCTCTATAGTAGATGTACACATCAATGGCACCATTGTCCCAAAAACTCTGATTGATCTTGGGGTTGCCATTAATCTGATGACTAAGGACACCATGCTCAAACTCAACCTCCAAGGGTCACTGAGAAAGAGCACAATAGTGCTGCAACTTGCAGACCGTTCCACAGTCACCCCTAAGGGAATTATGGAGGATGTGATGGTCTCCATTGATTCCTGGGAATACCCTGCAGATTTCCTGGTTCTCCAGCTTAAGGCTAAGCTTACTGGTTACCATCTCATCCTTGGTAGGCCATGGCTAGCCACAGTTGATGCTAAAATTAGCTGCAGAGCTGGGAATATGACCATCAAGAATGGGCATATGTCCAAACAATTAGTCCTATACCCTCCCGCTCAACCTTCACTGAACATGATTTACCTTTATGGTTAGAGGAGGAGGAAGAAGATGAGGGTTACTTTGCCCAACTTTATACTTTGGAAGCAGTCATAGGAGGAGGATAACAAGATGAGGATGATTTAATTGAACACTTGCTCCAAAATCCAACTCCTAGTTCCCTGCCATTAGAAGAAGAAGTAAGGGAAACCCTAAAAAAACATCTAATTGATTTATGCCTGATAAATTCCAACCCACTCCGTGTCAAAACCATAGAATCTGGCCCAGAGAAATCTTTTCAAATGAATCCATCTCTTTCTGCTTTGGAAGAGGAAAAGTTATGCAACCTACTGAGGGAGAACCTAGAAGCCTTCGCTTGGAGCTATAAGGAAATAAAGAGAGTATACCCCTCAGTGTGTACTCACCACATATACATACAAGAAGGTTGCAAGCCAGTCAAGAAACCACAAAGGAGGATGAATTCAGCTCTTAAAGAGATAGTCAAGGAGGAACTGCAAACACTATTAGATGCAAGATTTATTTACCCTATCTCAGACAGTGAGTGGGTCTCTCCTTTAGTATTAGTACCCAATAACAATGGTAAGTGGAGGATTTGTGTGGATTATAGAGAGTTGAAAAAAGCCACCAAGAAAGATCATTTTCCCCTACCCTTCATTGACCAAGTGCTAGATGGCCTAGCAATGAAGAAATTATTTCTTTCCTAGATGGATTCAGTGGGTATAACCAAATCCAAATCTGCCCAAAAGACTAGGACAAGACCACATTCACTTGTCCTTGGGGTACTTTTGCCTATTCGGTCCTTCTTTTTGGCCTATGCAATGATCCTGCCACTTTCTAGAGAGCAGCCTTGAGTATCTTTGCTGAATTAGTACATGATGCTGTGGAAATCTATATGGATGACTTTACACCTTTGGCTGTGATTTCCAAGAATCCCTGAATAACCTAGGCAAAGTATTACACAAATGCATTGAAATGAATCTATCTCTCAGTCCAAAAAAGTGTGAATTATTAATGACTGAAGAGACTATGTTAGGTCATTCAATATCTCAGCAAGCACCGCAGGTGGACCCAAACAAATAGCAATCATTCAAGGGGTCCCCCCTCCACAAAAGCAGAAAGATGTCAAAAGTTTCTTAGGATTGGCTGGATACTATCGAAGGTTCATAAAGGACTTCAGCAAGTTGGCCTCTCCTTTGTTTGGATTGTTGGCCAAAGATTATGAATTTATATGGTCAAAGAACTGTCAAGAGGCCTTAGACATTCTCAAGGGTAAGTTGACTACTGCACCAATCCTTAGAGGCCCAAACTGGGCCCTCCCATTTCATATTCATGCTGATGCTTCACAGAAAGCCATAGGATAAGCCTTAGGTCAGAAAGAGGAGAAATTGCCTTATGCCGTCTATTTTATCAGTAAAAACTTGTCAAAGGCCGAGTTAAACTATACTGTCACTGAAAATGAACTCCTAGTTGTAGTGCATTCATTGAACAAATACATGCATTACATTACAGGCTATCAAACATTTGTTCATACTGATCATGATGCAATCAAATATTTAATGAACAAACTAGATGTAAATGCTAGAATTATAAGATGGTTGCTTCTATTACAACAATTTGATCTAACCATTATTGATAAGCTTGGTAAGGAAAATGTTGTTGTTGACTTTCTATCTAGAACAAATCTACTTGTAGGTGAAGAAGGAATGGTGGATGACCAGTTACCAAATGAGCATCTGTTTGCTATTTCAGTTCTCTCCCCATGGTTTGCTGATATAGCAAGCTATTTGGTATCATCACAGTTCCCGCCAAACTTGCCCTCTAAAGAAAAGAGCAAGATAATCAAGAAGAGCACCCCCTTCACCTGGATTGGGGGCAACTTGTTCAAAATTAGCCCAATCAAATCTTAAGAAGGTGTCTAAAGGAAGAGGAATTCTTTGACATCCTTCTTACCTATCATGATGGGCCTTGTGGAGGTCATTTTAAAACAAAGAGAACGACATTCAAAGTGTTGCAAGCATGCTATTATTGGTCTACTCTTCATCAGGATGTAAAGAAGTACATTAGTCAGTGTGATCAGTGCCAGAGGATGGTAAAGCCTACTTCGAGATATGAAATGCCCCTACAACCTCAAGTGACTTTCGAGCCATTTGACAAGTGGGGCATGGACTTCATTGGGCATATCAACCCTCCTTCAAAGCAAAAACATCACATCATTGTGTGCACTGGTTATTTGACTAAATGGGCTAAAACCAAGGCAATTAAGGCAACAACAGAAGAAAATGTGGCCGAGTTCCTAAGGGATAATATATTCTACAAATTTGGGTACCTTAGAGAGCTAGTCACAGACTAAGGCAATCTGTTTATCTCTAGTAGAATTGAAGGACTGCACAACCACCACAAAATTAAGCATAGGACCTCCACTCCTTATCACACACAAGCTAATGGGAAAGTGGAGGTGACCAATAGGGCACTGGAGAACACCTTAACCAAGGTGGTTAGTAGCAACAGGAAGGATTGGGCAGAGAGACTAGTTGAGGCCACCTGGGCTTATAATACAACATGGAAGACCACCATCGGATTTACACCCTATGAGCTGGTATATGGTAAAAATGCTATGCTGTCCATTGAATTTGAATATAACACATTGAGGATGGCCAAACTAGATTTTTAGATCTCATTCATGCACAGAAATAAAGGTTGTTGCATTTGAATGGCTTGGATGAATTCAGAATGCAAGCCCTCCTACATACAGAGATAGTTCAACTTCAGAGGAAGACCTGGCATGACAGACACATCAAAGAGAGGAAATTTCAAGAAGGAGACTGGGCATTGTTATATGATTGCATGTTTAAAGATTTTAAGGGCAAGTTAAGAACAAGATGGCTCAGACCTTATGTGGTGGAAAGATGCCATAACAATGGTTTAGTGCAAATAAGGATTATTGAGGAAGAAGCCATTCCATTTCTAGTTAATGGACGCAGATTGAAAATGTACAAGAGGCCTTTATCAAGACAAGAGTTCATTGACAACATTAATAAGATAGTGATGATGGTGGAGCAGTTCTAGCTCCTCCCTCATTTGGTCACTGAAAAAGAAAAAAGAATAAGGATTCAGGTGAAAACCTCTATGAGGTGCCTGAGTCCCATCTTTGGGTTGAAAAACTCATGAGGCAGCCCAAGGATGAGAAAAATGAAAAGGATAAGAAGATCCTTGGGTGAAAACCTTCCTGAGGTGCCCAGGGTAGATATCTAGGGTGAAAAGCACTCTGAGGCAGCCTAGGTGTTTTGTTTATATATATATATGAAAAAAAAACACAATTGTTATGTGCAAGTGGGTGAGAAAGACAACCGAGGAGCAAAGAGAAGATCCAAAGGGAACCTTGCCTCACATATATTTCATCTTATCCACTCCTTACCAATGCATCCCTCCATCAATTCTCTTGTTTTTTGACTTCATTGCTTCCATTCAGGTGAAGATTTTGTTTTCTAATAGAATCACCTCAACAATTACCATCATCCCTGCATCGACATACACTCCTACTCCCGCTATCCATTCAATACAACATCCTCACAACACCATCCAACAACATGATCAAGAATTCTAAGGAAGACACAAAACATTGCGAAGTGGTAATCCAGGAGCTCCACAACAGCAGAAAAATCAAATCCAAGAGCTCAACAACAACAAAAAAATCAAATCCAAGAGCTCCACAGCAACAACAACAACATTAGATCTTCAGTCACAGACACCTGCAAAAGCTAATAAACCATCAACAGATAGCAGAGGAGGAAGAAGAATGACCATCAGCAACACCTTTCATCTTTGACAACTACAGCATGGCATCAAGACCACAGGTAAGTATCCTACTCCCTCACTCATATGCATCATTTGATCAAAAGTTGTAAAGGTTAAGAGGTAGTTGATTTATAAGTGAAAAGGTGGAAAAAAGGAAGTTCTTTAATAAGTGAAAAGAAAATGCAAGAGTCCATAGATACAGTATCATTATGACCACATTTGAGAATGTTTGAGGAATTAAGATTTGGGGTAGAAACATTAGTTCACCAAAGACTCAACATACCCTATTTCTTGATGCAATCACTCATAGACTCTAACAAAAAAGTAAAGGAAGGGAATGCCCAACAGTTGGCTCACCATGATTTGATCAAAATCCTCATTGAGGATGCCCTCCAAAACCTCAGGATCCCTATGAAATGGTCAGTCTTCAGAGACTTACCAGCAAAGGATGACATCAAAACCCTCATCTATGATGTTAGTCCTTTTGCCAACGAAGAGGAGGCAAAACACGAAGATGATATAAAGCTAGATGGGATGAGATAAATAAAGAATAAAATAATACAGAGGACCATGCTGAAAAGAAAAGGAGGATGATGCTAAAACATAGGAAGAAACTGATGGAGATGAGAAAGAACAACAAAAGGAAGAAGATAAGAAAAACAGAGAGGACAACTGCAGGAAAAGGAAACCTAGCTAGCATGTATGGCCAACCTCTCCTTGGAGGCCATCTAGTGTAGGATGCCAGCTAAATCCTATGCTCTTTACCTCAAAGAACAATGGTTGCAATTTTAGATTAAAACACTAGCACAAAGGAGCACCATGCCATTTCAGGACTACAGACAATTTAATGATCTTTGTGATCAAAGTGCACTAAAGGATGGGGCCAAAATGGCTGAGTTTTACTTGCTTAACATGGCCCTCACAGACATGAATAATTGGGATCCTAATGTAGAGCTAGGAGATCTACAATTAATGGCTTTGGCATCATGGATAAACCATGAGAAGTCAAGGGATGCAGAGATGAAGGAATATTGGCTAGAGAGCAAAATGAACCTCTTTTCATCAGAGCTAAACAATCAAATCCCATGGCCCTACTCAACACCCATGATCTAATTGCAAATGATCCTTAGCTGGCACTTAGATATATCTATGTCCAAGGGCAAGCAATTTCACATTTTGAGGATATATTTAAGTTGATAAGAGATGATAATATACATGCCTACTAAAATAGAACACACTGCCACACAGTTTGAAGATCAGAGAAAAGAAGAATAGGAAAAGAGGTAGTGGGAAGAGGTAGAAAGGAAAGAATGCTTCTATGAATAAGAAGAAGAGACCATAGTAGAAGCATGGGATGTGAGAAAGGCTACCAGAGCCACTAAGTTGCTCAGAGGATGAGCAACACTTTCAGTAGGGGGTGGTGATGAACCTCATTATTGAGTAATTATATGGGCCTTAATTTTCCTTAATTCACCTCCTAGCTTAGCCAAACCAACTATTCTCACAACTTATTGCATACTTTTGATTATATTTTGTTTATGAAATGAGTTAGAGTTGGATATTTGGCTTTGAGGTCTAATGTGCATATAATGTAGGAATAAATGACAAAAGCAAGGAGAAATGTAGGTATAAAGGATAAAAGTAAAGAACTATAGAAAAGACCTTTGTCAAGAGTCGAATGGGACAAGGTAGAGGAATTATAGGAGGTTAATCCTCCTCATATACTACCCTTCCATTTGAATATTCCTCCATCATCTCGGAGTCAAAACAAACACATCACGAGGACTAAAGAAGACAACCAAGCAAGTGAAAGGGACAACAAGTAGTTTTCTGTCGTTAGAGGCCAAGCCTCCCTAATGGGAAGGAAGTTGTTAGAGATTTCAAAATGTATAAATAGAGAGGTTTAGGACCTCACTAGGATTCAAACTTCATTTGTAAAACTTTGTTTTGTTTCTGAATTGCAAAGACTTGTGAATTTTCTCTGTAATCCATGGTTTTTGTAATAAAGATGAGTTCTGTTTAAGCCAGCTCTAAGTTAAATCTCGAGGGCTGAAGCTCTTGGGTTAGGGTCCGACCCAAGCATCCAAAACTCGTCTTTACTGCTCTGTTATTCTAGCATAAAATTTGTTCTATTTATTTGTTAAGTAGTTTCATTGTTTGCTGATGCATTTGCTCAAGAAGTTTTGTTTTTGATTCATTTGGTTAAGAAAATTTATGGTTTTGTTCATTTATTTGAATAGCTTCCTATTTCTGTTCATTTGTTTCAGTAGTTGGATTTATTGTAGTTTACTGTCATTTGTGTTTTTTTAATTCACAGGTCAGATTAGAGGAAAATATTACTATTGGGTTGTGCGTAGGTGTCTTGGCCTCATCTCCTCCCTCTGGGACCATGACTTGAGGTAGAGACTCGCCAGAAACCCCAAAAACATAGTTTTTGGTTCTCACATAGGCTATGGATTTCACTATTTGAATGCAGTTAGCTGTATACCCTCAATGGTTTTCTATATTATTTTTCTTTGAAACTGCCTCCAACACATTCTCCCTCCATCGCTTCCTCACTATCTAATCACTAACAAACATTCAAAATCACCATCCAATTCACTATTTTCTTCAACTGCCACCTTGCATGGAGTCCATCATTCACTTTATGAACTTTAAGTCCCCACCATCGATTTGCCTTGCCTAATTCGACGGTTGTTGCTTCTCCCAAATGCCAACTAGCTTGGCCGATCTCCACCATTGATCAACCCCACTTAATCCAATGGCTATCGTGCCATATCGCGTGGCTTTTTGTCTGACCGTTATCCACCCAAGAGCACGTGAAATGTGTGGTTTCCCCATTCTATGTGTCATCTAGGGAGGCTAATCGCGTAAAATTTGATAAAACCACTTACAGATTTGAGGGCATGCGATAAACAGCTTATCGCTCTCTAAACTCGCTCCATCATTTCCACATGTTCTTTTTCCCACGATCTATTCTCCGCTGTCGATCTACTGACTAGCCTCATCCACCCATCTCTTGCCCTCACCTGTGTGATAAGATCTTAACCATTCATCGCTCCTGCCAGCCTCGCCCATCCATCTGTTAGCCTCACCCGCGCGATTAAATCTCATCCATTCATCTACTTTGCTCCCTTTTTCACCCATCTACCTACGTAACCTTCCATGACCAAATCTCCGTCGTTCATTTCCTTTCACCCGAATGATCCAATGATTCTCGTGCGCTGTTGCTCCCTCACACCTTGCTTTCACTCATTTTGACCTCCGATCAATTTGTCTACCTAAAACCCGATTTAGCGTAAGTTTCTTTGTTACTCCTTAGTCTAGTTTTTATGTTTTTACTTCTGCAATATACATAATTAGCCTTAGTCTAATGTTAAATTAGCAGTTCTACTTAGCATAACTGTTTGGTTGATTAAGTTAGGTTATGATGCAAGTTTAGCCCTTCGTGCAATTTTCTTCATTACTGCAATATAAGTAGCTCCCTCTTAGAATAAGGTTTTCTCTCCTTCCATCAAATAATTAAAGTTTCTTCTGACTCTATAAACAGTGACAATAGGCAGGATCTTCACTTCTACTTGTGCATATAGCACTGTCACCTCCAAGTTTGTACGAGCCCCCGGTTGATAAGTAAAGCTGGTAAACCTGGGATTTGTAGCATTATTGTTGCAATACCTAGGCTCATCACAAGAAAGACGCCAATACGAAGGATTGAGATTCGACCAATTAACATGTGAATATTGTGGAAAGAAAGGTCACATAGCAGATTAGTGTTGGACATTACATCCTGAACAAATTACGAAAATTCTACAGGATTGTAAAGGTAAGAAGGCGAATCATTCTAGCAGTGATTCAGAATGTGAGTCTTTTAATCAAAATTTTACTATGAAGATCGTTAAAAAGACTTATCCATGTACTTTCTGTGGAAGTAAAAACCATTATGTAGCTGAATGCTGGAAGCATAAGTCTTACAACAAAAAGGTGCATGCTACAAGGAGTAGTCTGCGGAAGGATGACACAACACTGCAAGTAAAGAAAAGTTATGGAAATACTTTAGTATCAGGCAAGGACTCAACATCGTCAAAACAAAGCTCAGAGAAATCAAGCAAGAAGATGACCGTTGCAGACTCAGAGAGAGATTTTGTTCATAGTGTAATCTGAAAGGACATTCAAAGATCACACGTCTAATGCTACCACATGAATTGACAACATCACAATTAGGACAAGGGGAAGCAAAGAAAACTGGAAAGGAATAATGTAAGTCTCCAGATAAATTGCTTACTTGGAACTGGGAATTTCACGCCTTATGTTTAAATTGTCAGTTTTGTGTCACATCAGTAAGTCTAGTTGAGTCTGTAAATAGGGTCAAGGTTGTTTATGTAATGATGATTGATGTAATAAATTCCTTATTGTAATAAGCTTTTGGAGGACAAAAATTCTTTTAGTTGGGAGTTATGATCTAGATGGATCTTGATTGACTCTAGTCATGTTGGCTATGTAATGTTTGAGACTGTTGTCACAAAACCATGAACTAAGGGCTGCTACTTAGTGAGATCTCATGCAACTGTTTCAAACCAGACTTTAGACTAAGGATTAGCCTCCCTAGTCAGAGAGGGCTCTCTCACAGGTTTCGATAAGCTTTTAAGGGCAAAAAGATGGCTAACTCTTTATAACAGTGAATGAATTTTAAACTGGTTGGAACAACAAAATCAAGGCTTCTTCCATTGGGCTCATGGAGTTAAACATTTCTACAGTAAACAAGCAACTATTGCATCATAGAAACCAAGGCATATAATGTCTCACTGTTCAAAACATCAACTAAGAAGGACTGCAACTCAACAAGACATACACAGGAAGTCTGAGCATCAATGATGAATTCAGAGTGATTGCACGTCTAGTGAATTGTAAAATAAGATACATAGAACCAAAACCGCACACATTCTGAACATTTGGGACACACAATGAATCTTGGGAAGAAACAACAATATGCTTTCTATTACTGTCAAAAGAAACTTTACATACACCAATATGAGAACTCTGTCTTTTTCATAAAAATCTCCAACCCTTGATACATCAGAGTTTCTCCTCATTATAGAAAATAAAACTAAGCTATCTTGAGTCTCCTCCTCCAGCATGAGGGGAGCTCGATGTTTATCATTAACTAACAACCTTATCTATTCTTAAACAAACTTATTAAATACATCATGTATTATGCAGTAAATACATAGAGTCCTAATCCAATTTAAACTCTAATTCTAACTCCTCGTGAGTATGATGCCTTTCCTGATCTCTGACACCTGTCCTTTTTGATATGGCTGAGCTGGATGTCTTTAGTACTCCATATCGACCTTGTACGCCAACTCTTTTAACTGCTCAGTCATGTTGGAGATGTCCCTTGCTTCTCGGTCCTAATTTTCCTTAATTTGCTCTGATATATAACCGCATGTTTGAAACCTTTAATAACCCCTGGTATGTACTGCTGCCATGTTGCTGATGTGCTGTAGGCGGGATTGATTGACATGTGTCTCTCTTTTCAAAAATAATTTCCCGCTCATGATATCAAACAGCTGCTCTGCATTTAAAATCATCACCTATAGCAGTTTCGTAGCGCGCTACGAAACTGCTATGTGAATTAAAAACACAGTCTTCCACTTTCTGAAAATTGTCCCACCTTGAACTGTACTTGAAACATTTATCAGAGGCGTTGCCAAAAACTTGAACTTCATTTTCTAAGGCCACAAATTTTCATGTTCTCATTGGGATTGTCTGCATTATGATTTTATGAACATCAACTCCTCTTTGGAACAGTGATCGAGATATTCAGATAACCTTCAGAACAACTGTGGTTGACATAGCACTAGATTATATTATAATTTATAATATATGAGAAGCCCAGGCATTAATAATGGCCAGCTTTCAGACTACCAGAAATACAGTATCCTTTTATATTAGAGTTCAGATCTCATGTCCTCCACTGTTTTCTTCAACACTCTGTTTTCAGTTTGAAGTAAATGCAGCTGCCTTTTTATTTAACAGCATATGCCGTAATCTGAGCAGGTTCATTGGCTTCTTCGAGAAAATTTACAACAAAACCACCTTTTTGGCTTGAGATTGGAGCCCGGCCTTCTCACAGGATAAACTTCAAGCTCCCTTGAAAATAATATGATCCACACTATCCTGCAAAGACCAAAATGAGTTGGGGAATACCTGCAACCAGCTTGATTAGATCTTCTTAATGAATTCTAGAAAATGACCCAACTAGGGTGCTAATGTTGTCCACCGAAATTGGGAAGAGACTAGCTAGGGTGGCAATGAGATCCACCGAAACTAGTGTGACGCTCTCACTTGAAACCCTCAGACTGAAACTTGCATGAACTTATTTTCAATGGCAATGAGAGATGATGGGATAGAATACAACCCTTCATTCTACTTCAGGAAAAGATTGATATGTCAAGAAACAAGTTTCAGCCAATGCAGCAAATATTCGTCCTCAGGAATCTGCTCCAAAATTGGTGACTTTGATCCACTGTTTGAAGATGGAGACAATTGGAAACTCACAACCCATATATGGACCAATCTCCAAGGAATCTCAATCTATGGATACAACTGAAATTGGCCCTCTGTTTGTAAGGAGAAAAATGTGCCAAACCCCTGGAATTGCCAATCTCGTCCTCCTCAGAATTCGACCCTCTTTCAATTAGCAATGAATAAGCTTCAAAGGGCAATGTATTTCTGAAACATTCAGGTTTGTCACTTGTGCAAGAATTCTGGACCTGATTGGGATTAATAAACCGAGCGAATGTCTTCAAGGCAAGACCCAACTCAGCCTCTCTAAAATTGGCACGATCACTCTGGTATAACTCAGCCTCAGCTACCTGGAATCACTTCGACCTCAGATGCCGGAGTGCCACTCTGCCCTCTTAAATCTGAAGTAACAATCAACTCGGCCTCTCTTAGTTTGGTTGACTTTTACCTCTGCGATAGGCTTGGAATTCGGCCCTTTTGAGCTTGAATGAACAAACAATTCGGCCTCCTTATTTACTGATAAAATCTGAAGATGAAAAGTTTGTCTCCATGGATTTTCTATTGGATTTGGGGTTGTTGTGTCATTTACCACGTCTGGGGTTTTTTCAAAACTATACCCTAGCACATTTCTGAAGAAATGAATGCGTCTTTTTCTCTGCAGTCTTTAAAAACCTTTGCATGTGCCGCTATTGTCTTTTCCTGTTTGCTTGGTTATTTTTTCTTTGTTTCACACAGCCGACTTACATTTGCATGGGCTGAAAGTGCCAAGTCGACTTCAACCTTATCCATGATAGACGTGGCAGCATGAGTCACAAACTCAAATCCCCGAGGCTGGCCCGAGAGACGGTCTCTCATGATCACGGAGTCGGTTAGTTCCCCATACTTTTGCCAAGTGTAGCTGCTCCATGAGAATGGTAAATCATCATTTTTATAAGTTACCATGCCGTTTTTCCCAACTGTTTTCGGTAACTCTTTCTGTTGAGGACAAAATGGTATGCATTAATTTTCCCTGACTTGTTTCAAATCCAGTGCGTAGAACTATTTGCCAAGCACCCTCCATCAGGAGTTTTGAGATGGGCACCCTTATTGGCCGTATGCTGCTGTATCTTTGTTCCACCAAAAGTACGTGATTTTTATCACGTCGTGCTGATAACCTTTATCCCAATTCCCTATCTTGGATGGAAAACTTTCATTGTGGGGTAGATTCCTCGGTCAAAATGGCCTCATTTGTAATTGCGCTGCCAGCCAGTAGCAACATATCAGCTGGGATTGACCTCTTTTCTCCACTTTGCCCTGCAGAACGACCAATAGATACAACATCTCCAGGAAGAAAATCCATTCCAGATAGCTTCACCCAGTTTCCACATCGATGCACCATTAATGTTTGATTATCTACTCGAACCTGCCGAAGCTCTGTTAAAGTTTTCAATCGACTTTTTGCCATTGTGGATTCAAATTAGAAGAGCATGGAAAAAGTGAACAAACTGTAGTACCAATACTCGTCTAGGCACCAAAGGCAAACACAAAATACCTGGAACACAAGGAATGGTTCCATACAGTGTTCCTTCATCAACTTCTGAAAAGTGGGCTGTGGAAACTCAAATACATTTCGCCCCCATTTCTTCATAGCTGCATTCTCTTTTGTATCTGATCCATATCCTAAAATTGTAATGGTTGAGCAAACATAATAAAATGAATTGAGGAAATCCAAACCCTCAAACTCGTGCAAGACAACCATACCAACTACAATCAGTGCCAGAAGGATCGCTAGAGATGCTAATAGCTTCCACTGTGCTATGTGAGTTTGAATTTCATTAGCAAACTTATCTAGGCCATGACTTTGAGGAGCAGATGAGGCCGAAGCCCTTTGTGTAGATTAGCAAACACATTCTCGTTGATTAAACTTGAGTTCTTGTATTTCTCCACAAAATCGTTCTTTTTTCTGAACTTGTCCTGATCAAGAAAATGCAATAGAGCCCACAGTTCTTCAACACTATTCTGCAAAGGTGTCCCAGTAATCAACAACTTATTTTTGGTACTGAATTCACAGAGAGCAGTGTAGAGTGAGGTTTCACTGTTCTTCAATCGGTGTACTTCATCAACCATGAGATGATTCCACTTGATCTTTGAGAGAATGGCCCTGTCTTTCAACACAACCTCATATGTGGTCGATAATATGTTTAACTTAATAAGTCGGCCAGTCTTCTTGTTGGTATAAAATTCATACTCCTGGCAAACCTCTCTACTTGCAAGATTGCCAACATAAACAACAACATTCATGTTAGGTAGCCATTTACGGAATTCTTTTGCCGAGTTTGTTAATGTTGACAAAGGTACAATTACAAGGAAAGGACCGTGTATCTGCTGCACATTCTGTAAAAACCCAAGCATTGACACAGATTGCACAGTTTTTCCAAGGCCCATCTCATCTGCAAGAATAACATTTGTATCATTCCTCCAGCTGTGCAACATAGACCACATATTTTTTATTTAAGGCAGAGACTTCACTTTCCAACTGCTAAAACACTTAAACAGTTTTGCGCTGCGAAACTGCTAAAAGGGTTAATGTGCTTATTTGCAGACATTTAGCATCGAAATTTTGTCAGTGATAACAGTGGCTCCACTTGGGATAGTGTGCCCTTGTGGTACGCTAAGAACATGCAGATCCAGTGCCTTATCCATTTGTGACAAACAGAAATTTGCTTGACAATCATGACTGTAGGAG